>JANAVB010007196.1:9568125-9792573 GCA_029216955.1 Iris pallida
ACATTCTATAGTAACTTTGTCGTATGTTCTGATCTCGCATTTGTGTATGGATAATACACCGATGCCGTTAGTGCACGTATGTGCATTCCAAAAAACTTGATATGTACCGCTGTACCTCCTATTTACCTATTGATCGATCATACATGCTACGGTTTTAAACTTTTAAACAATATATGTTGCCATTTCTAAAAGAACCAATTAAACCATGATATGCCATGATTCCAGTTTATTACTTCTGTTCATTTCATGTTCGTATATTTAGTTTATTAGAATCAGTACTTGCTCCCGTCCTGACAGGATAACGTTGTAGGTATACTTACTGAGGAGGAGTTGCTTTGCGGTTCCTATTATAGAGTTGCTGTCGAGGACCAGGCTTTATCTTACGAGGACGTACCTGTGGGGAAACTCGTCTAGTTTACGTAGTTGCTCGGGGTTCCGAGAGTAGTCATGTATTAGACTACGTATTTTATAACTGGACCTGTATCCAGTTTTACATTTTGGACTTGTACTTGGAACTTATTTATATACGAGAAGACTTTTGTGTTTGGATCATTTCTGACTCATTATTACATATAGAATTGTTAGCACACTTTGATCTTGTCTTGTTATCTTTAGAACAGCTTACTATATTTTATCCCAAGCGTAGGCTGGACATGACTCGGCCCGGCCCAACAATTTGGGTAGCGGATCGTGACACCTATAGAAAAATATAGATATTTACAGATGATTGGATCCCTTACGTACATAACAAATAGGACCAGACCTGATATTGCATTTGCCATTGGGAGACTAAGTAGATATACTAGTAACCCAAACCAATCATATTGGACTGCACTGGACATAGTATTTAGATACCTTAAGGGTACTTTAGATTATAAACTTTATTATACTAGACACCCTGATATCATAGAAGGTTACCAAATACAAATTGGGTAACTGATTCTCATGATGTAAAATCTACTACTGGATATGTTTTTATCCTAGTAGGAGCTGCAATCTCCTGGGGATCATGTAAACAAATTGTCATTATCAGGAGTACAATGGACTCTGACATGATAGCTTTGGACACTACCTGTACAGAAGCTGAATGGCTTAGAAATCTTATTATGCATATATATATTTCTGTTCATCTTATTCCTGAAAATTTTATAAACTGTGATAATAAATCTGTTATAGAACTACTAAAGCATGATTCTGTGAATGCTAAGATGAACAGGCACCTAAAGCTACGCTTCTAGTCGATAAAGAGCCGATTGGGCAAATATGTGGTTCTTGACTATATAAAATCAGAAAAGAACCTTGCGGACCAATTGACGAAGGGTCTGTCTAGGACATTGATCCTAAGATCATCGAGGATGATGGGGTTAAGTAAATAGTTTAGTCACCAGCCGTGGTAGTCCAACCGAGTTTGACTGGAGATCCCAAGAAGCTGATTCAATGGGTTGGAACAAGCTGGACTATGTGACTATTAAGGAACACTGATCCTGAGATTAAATTCTTTTAAAATAAAATCTCAAGAGGTTGTACATGTGTACATTGGTACCCCCATCCCTATGGTGACAGTGTTCCTTGTGTGATATGGATGGGGTGAGTTTAAACTCTTAATAAGTCCAAGCATGATATGCAGGATTGATTCCTGTCACAAACCCTTAAGGACTTACCTATATGAGAGGTCGTGAAGGCACTACCAAAATAAGTCAAATTAGCGACGCAATTAGCGACACTTTGTTAAGACGTCGCTAATATTTTTGATATTGGCAACGTACTTTTTATATGCCGCAAAACATCACTGATTGCAAAAAGTAGCGACGTTGAGTGACGTTTAGTGACTACAATTAATTTGTTGGAAAGTAACGTCGATGAGAAGTCGCTGAACGTCGCTATATTTTGTAATCAGTGACGCTCAGCGATGTATATTTATTGGGTCACCATTTTTTATTTTGGCGACGTTTAGCGACGTCATTTAATGACGTCGCTAACTGTCTAATATACACGGGACCAGCCCATCCCAAATCCAAAAAATTTACCCTAAATTTTTTTTCCTCCCTCAACCGTCGCTCCCCCCACGACTGTTCCTCCCCCTCGACCGCCGCTCCCCCCTCGAGGCTACCGTCTCTCTCCCTCGCCACCGCGAGCTCCTCCTCCTCCGGGCTCCTCATCCACCGATCCCTCCTCCTCTAGGCTCCTCCTCCTCCTCCTCCAGGCTCCTCCTCCACCGTGAGCTACTCTTCCTCTCCGGGCTCCTTCTCCATCGATCCCTCCCCCTTCGCGAGCTCCTCCTCAACCACCTACGCCGACCTCCTCCTCCTCTCGACAAACCCCAAGATCTAGTAAATCATATCCTATATTCTATCTGAGTTTAGACACGACACAGACATGAATATGATATGATACACTGCACGATAACTATATTATATTCGTACACTAACACGATACACTGAGCCACCACTAGAGCCAGAGTCTCAGAGTCAACAATCTTCTAACATAGATAAATTATACGAAAAGATACAGACTCAATTACAATATTCTAACATAGATAAATGATACGAAAAGATACAAACAATAAGATATGAAAATGATTAGGGACTGATTGGGTTTAGTTCCAAAACTGATTAGGGATCAGTCTTCAACTGATCTAGTATCAGTTTTCGACTGATTTGAATGTCAGTCTCCAACTGGCATTTGAAGTAGTCAATAGGACTGATTATTTAAGATAGACGTACAGGAAATTGGGTGAGTGGTGATACTGCTGTATCCTATGAGCAGATGCAATGGGCTATGGGGACTGAACCTGTGAGGAAGTGACAAGGGCCACTTGGTAGTGTCAGGGGTGTCCTCTTAGCGTAGAGCACTTGTGCTCTGTTGCATAGGGAGTGCTCGAGTGTAGGCATCAGTTGGAGGATGTGAGAGGTTCATGAATTAAGGGAAGGGTCATTGTATCAGTCAAATTGAAACTGATATGAGGAAGAGAATCAAGTTCAGAGAGTACTAATTGGGCAGGGGTCTTAGGCCCCTACAGGTAATGGCCTTTACTTGGCCTCTATGTGCATTAGGCAGGGGTTTTCTTTTCTTCCCTAGGACAGCAGTCCAACATGAGGTGGTAAACAACAGTGAGGATGGGGTTTTATCTCTACAGTGAAGGGTATACCCTATATTGTGTACCTATACATATATACATAGGTATAGTGGTGTCTTCAATTAGGTACTATATGAACTTAGTAAGGGTTAAGTTAAGGTATTGTGTATAGGATATCCATATACATATTATGGTTGATAATAGACCTAGAGTATCTTATCTATATGTTAAAGTTAACATATAGGAATAGGTAAATAAGGTAATCATATAGTCTGTGTATAGGATATCGGGTATAGGTATAGAGGGTAGTTTGAGTGTGATACAAAGAGGGCTTAGGACAAGGTAACCACTCTTAACTTATATTAGATAAGGGATAGCCAGTGTTATATGAATGCATGTATATTCTGTGTCAATGCATAATAGATATGACACATGTCTTATGTTAACTAATATAGCCTAGATAGGTGAGGTATAGATCCAATAGCTTGGTTATAGACTCTTACAACCTAAAAATAGCTAAGTTTGACTCAGTTTGACCATTTGACCTAGAATTGACCATTTGACCTAGAAATGGACTAGAATGAGTTATTTTCATTTCCAAACATGATATTAATATAATATTTCATAATTAGGTCTCCGAGGCACCGTATCGGACACTATTGATATTCCACACCAGATGTCAGGCAATTACATTCTTTGATAATTTTTTGTTTTATGATATTTTCTATGTTTCTTGAATTTAGTGTAGATATCCATGATTATTTGATACATTGGTCACACAGATTGGTTTTGTCTGGATCCCGTCATAAGATGTTATTCTTTGTATACCTTGGGATATCTTGTACAAACCTTCTTGTTATTCTTGTACATTGTATGGACATCGATTCCTACGAAGGCTAGCTACCTTCTCAGAGAATCATGTGTCGTAACTCGTCATGGTTGGATCCACTATACTAGTTGGAGGCGAAGAGTATTAGAAGTAAAGTGTCCGTGTCAGTCCGAAGTAAAGTGTCCATGTCAGCCCTTCTCTGAAAAAGTAAGTTTATATCTGTAAGCCTTTTTTGAGGCTTTTAGAGTTCTATCGATTTCAAGAAAATATGATAAAAGACAAAGAACGAAAGGAGTAAGAAATAGTAAAAAATAAAGAACGAAAAATCCTAGAAAAGAAAATTATAATACTTTGCCTTTTTTATTATTTTTCTGAAATCTGGTAGAATTCTGAAATCCTTTGAAAGCCTTAAAAGGCTTGCAGAAGTAAACTTTCTTCGTAGAGAAGGGCTGACATTGAACACGTTATTACATTCATTTATTACTCTTGTGTCTATACATCCATTTCAACAATATAATCGAATAAGTGTATATATCTTTGTCGAATTATCTTCAAATGGATATTAATTACTATCTGCAGAATCGTTCGTGGATGTACAACCATCATCCTGAAGACATGTGCGGTGTGCTGGATAAATTTATAGAGGGTGAACAGCAGTTCCTATAGTTTGCCAAGGCGTTCCCTCAGTATATGGACGATACCAAAATTAAGTGTCCGTGTGTGAGATGTTGCAACTTGAAATATCATCCAGAAGTGGAAGTCGCATATCATTTATACTCGAAGGATTTTACGACGAATTACTATCAGTGGAGCACGCACGGAGAACTTCTGTCTTTAGCATCGGAGTATGAGCCTCATGTGGATGTCTACAACCACGCTGCATAGGACGATGGGTTGGTGAACGTGGTTTTTGACACGACGGAGCCTAGTTTTGATCCGGACAATCATGATGCACCTGAGGATGCACCGAACGTCGATATCCCCGAGCCAGTCCAAGATAGCTTGACATTGCTAGCGACCACTCATATAGATGTGTCGGCAAGAGCGGCTATCCGCATGTATGCCTTTGGAATACGTCGAGTACTAGCAAGTTATGAGTTGGGCTATCAAGTCATGCTTATTGCAAGCACAAGTCTTGAGTCAGCACGGGTTAGGGTATGTACGGTTGTATCACCAATCTAGAGCCTGGCTATAGCATGGGTTACGGTATGTACGGTTGCATCACCAATCTAGAGCCTGGCTATAGCAAAAATACGTGCTTCGGCATGAATGTAGTCTCGTCTCGAGTTAAAGTCAAGAAGGGCCGTAAGGCAACTTGGTTAAGTCTGGTTGGTACTTGGGAGGTACGGCCTCAACTTCATGGCATGGTCAAGTCTACTGGCACGACCTGCACGAGTCATCCCCCTTGACGTCGTTGGCACAAAAATGGTCTCGAGGCACATAAAACAAGTGAAAGTCTTGGCACGGCCAAGTTTGCATAAGTTGCTCTTCGGCGAGGCACCGTCTCAAATATGTTAAGTCACGAATAGATGTCATGGCACAACCCTGCCGTCTGAGTTGTAGTTCGGTCAAGTACAAAAGCGATGAGGTACTGCCTCGATCGAAATACACGTTGGCGTTATAGCACGACCATGTCGTTGCACATCGGTTTGGTCAGACGTCGTAGTCTTAAAACTGATCCTAAGGCAAGACTAGAAAGACAATCGTAAAGGGGCTTGTATTGCGTAAAGTGAATGAACATGTCGATTTTGTATGGGTGGACGAGGAGCTCACTCCACCAGTACAGTTGAGTACTGACACCCACACAGTTTCCACGTGCAGGCACAGGTAGAAGCTCGTGGCGTGGAGCTCGCTTGGATGCGTCGAGGCACAGAGTTCCTTGGCGATTCGAAGCATGCGGCCGCGTAGAGTCAAGACTTATACGGGACATAATGTATGGACATTGCCTTCCGAAGCTTCCGCTGGTTCAAGTATTGTAATCAAGAGATGAGAGAGAGCAGAGTGACTTGTAAATGAAAGAAAAGTAAGCGTGAGAGACTTGTAATCAGGGCCTTGCATCCTATTGTAATCTTATTGTTCAATATCAATAAAGAGTACTTTTGAATAACTTGTGTGTTGCTTCTAAATTTTTGCAGCATGTTTTAATATTTTTGCTTGGGACTTCTGTACGACAACCCCATCGCCGCCGATGTAATCGGCCGTTATGAAACTGCCTTGCATGAGCGCAATCTAGGCCCGTGCGGCATCACGCCTTAGCGAGGACGACCGCTCCTACGGGAGCGGGGCATGACATAATGGTATCAGAGCACGGCTTTACGTCTTTGGACTTCATGTCGAATCTCTCAGTTTTGAAAGCTCGTCGTTGTTAAAGAAGTGTGTGCTCTCTTTCAAATGTCCCTCGGCATGTCCATACAATAAGTCTAAATATTTTTAAAAGCTCGTACAAGCGTTCAATCGAACGCATTGGTAGGCCTTTGTGCCGAACGGTGTCAAACTTGACTTGATAGAAAACACATGCTAAAGTTAGCAAGTCGCGTGCATGTCTAACTAGTCCTACACCGACATTAGCAAATGAGCGTGCAAACTCAGAGGATAGTTCATACGGGATGGCTATGCACACGGCCTTTTGGCTAAGTTGTGCCGCGTGTCGCGTACCTCGACTTTTGGTGCAAACGAGTCGCGAGCGATATTAAGTATCGTTCGGTCGGGAATAGAGATACACTTATAGTGTATATCGATAGGAACACTATCGAGCTAACGCTTGGGCATACACGAATGAATGATTTGGATTTGGAGAATTAGTGCAAACGACTTAGTACGTCGATACAACGCGAGAGATTATGCTAGAGATTCGTCGAACGAATCTGAAAGACGTGTTAGTGAGTAACGCGAACGTGATTTGGACTAGATTGGATGGCTCGAATCCTGAGTGGTGTATGGTTTGTCTTGGAACTCATTCGAGCGAAGATTGAGGATTACCAGTAACAATGAGTATGACGGCGAGACGATGTGATCGCATATAGCATTAAAACGCGTCACGCTTAGTTGGTCGTGACTTCGAATGTCCCGAACGAGATGTCGCTGGGACAACTTGTGAATGAGTAATGTGAGTTAGAAAATGATTCAGAGCGATGAATAAAAATATACGTCTTGATCGAGGAAATCTAGAGGATCGTACTTATGGTTTCGTGTTTGATCGAATAAAATTGTAGTATATCCAGTTCGGACAATAGCATCAGTCGCACAACTCGGAGTTTGTTGCAAATGTAGATCGTCAGGTTATGTACATCATCGATGGTATTGAGGCGTATCAAAGATCGATGTGCGATAACTCGGGGGCACTCTGATTCGAGGAACGATGATCGTACAAGATGTCACTGTTCCAATGGACGCTATGCTCGGGATATTGAAATATGTCGAAGAAAAAGATAGTCTTGGCTCAAGGATTTTTTTAGTTGAAAGAATGACGAACGGACTATCGAATTGAGATCTTGGATTGCGTGAAAACAAAATATTTAGATTTGCTTCGTCGACATCCACAAAGTTGACATTCTTGTCTTATACGAACGCAACTCCAGTCTCGCACATGCGTCACGCCGATTAGGGCGATCACTCCGTGTGAGCACTGGTATGGTGATTCATACAACGAGGGTGATGGAACTTGCATGGCGTGGCAATTTGATTATTTCGACTTGTGGTTTGACACAAAAGTGGATTCGAGAATGACTCAGTATGTACTTGACGATCGAACTTGAGGATTGAGTAGGTCCAATCCGCGTATCGAGAATGAATTAGTCTAGACTCAAACAAGAGTTATGCCCCGATAAGAACAATTATTCCACGGGAGCGTTGTATGGTGATTCATGGACCACCATGGAAAATCAGACTCGCGTGAAATTGGGACACAACATATTGCTGAGCTAGATGACCTCGTGATCGAATACATGAATTGGTTAGAAATTGGTGATTTGAAATAGATTCGAATATGCACAACGAATGTTTTGATGCGAACTAGGTGATCATGCTTGATGTTTAGAAATCTGAGTGACGTAAGCTTGGGTAGGAAACCCCATACTACCGACTTAGTTTGACCCTAGGATTGGGGTCAGTGTTGGCATTATTGTTGGAGAACTATGATTCCAATCCTGATATTGACTTAGCCTTGAGAAATGGCCTAGCGGTTAGACGAGACGCCCAGCTTCAAGAGTTAGCAACCGAAAGATTGATCTTGAGGATTGGTATGAATGGATCGAATGATGCAAGAATAGGAAAACCCTGCTCACGAGACTCGGCTGACATGTATATATTTTATGGACGCCTGAGTATGTGCACGATGCGACTCGAGTGAGAATGACGAATTCTCTATCATACGGCTTGGCTGAATGCATGTATTTTGGAGATGCCTGGAATACATACACGATCCAACCAAGTGATACGTTGAGTTCAAGCAAGACTTGAGGAATGGAAGAGTGTCGAGAATTTGAAATCATGTTAAAGAAAAGATTGATAATAGTGCGAGCGTGGCTCGGAATAAAAGAAACGCGTAAGCGGAGTGTGTGCGATAAATTATGGCGTACCTCGCTCGACCGTTATAGTCCCGTGCCTGGGCACGATTAAGTCTTGGCCATAAAAATGGTAGGATGGTTTGCCTTCATAAAAGTCTCGAGGACGAGACTTGTTCTGAGTGGTGTATATTGTAGTGCCCCGTCCCGCAACGTCAATCGGAGGAATCGAAACGCCGACGGCGTTCAAACTTAGCCTTGCAACGGCTGCTTGAAGGCTCGTTCGGTTGAGGCGACTCCTCGCTCAGGTGGGGTAGTTTCGGTGAACTCGCCTCATCTTAGCCTTCACTTAATAACTCGCATGTTTTCAACTTGCACAAGTTAGGCTTGTTAATAAATGAGACGCATCCACATAGCTAAGAGAATAATCCCGACGGGTCAGAATGTCTTAGAACATGGAAAATGGTCCCACGGTCTGCTTAGAAGTCAGCTCAGCGTGCTTTCAAATGACACTCGGTCCTTCGTCCCGTGGCTTGGGAGAAGGAAGTTGGCCTAAGTTGATAAGTTGCCACGACACTCGAACTAGCCTAAGTCATAGGCATCGCACGCGTGAATGCTTGATAAAGCATGCACGGTCCCGTCGTTTTGTCCCAACACTCGAATAAGCCTAAGTCTTAGGCATCGCCCGCGTGAATGCTTGATAAAGCAAGCACAGTCCCGTCGTCCAAGGCTTGGCATAGCCTTTGCACGTCCCGTGGGTTAAGTCGTCTTGTACGGCTCTTGGCTTAAGTCTAGGCACCCGAGAACTTGGTTGTTCAAGTCGAACGTGTGTACGACATATTCCCTCGATGCGAAGCTTGGCGCAGCCTTTACCCGTCAAGCCGTTGCATAAATAAGTTACGCAAAGTATGCCGGTCGATCTAAGCCATTTCTAGCACTGTCCCGCTCTATCTGCGGTTGTCAAGTTTCATATTCTCTCGATAGCAAGGCTCATCGTATAAAATATATGACTTGAGTGATAGCGTCGCCTAGAGAACCAGGCCTGTTTAAGGCACGAGCCACGGTCGATTTAGTGAAAAGCATGTCACAAACAAAGGAAGTCCACACGACTGGTTGTCGCCGAGATCGGTCCCGCTACTTGGGAGTCTCGCTAAGCCTCGATAAGTCCTGCTACTTGGGAGTCTCGCTAAGTCTCGTACACGAGATCGGTCCGCTACTTAGGAGTCTCGATAGAAAAATGAAAAGCATGGTCATGTTAAGGAAGGATTTGATAGATCGAGTCGAGTCTTGCATGGTCATTGGACAACTTGTCGATAAGGTGTAGTCTTCTCGAATGATCGTCGGGGCGCCGGGATCATGTCGGCTCGGGGGAAGCGCGTTGCGACTCAAAGTAGGATGCTAGATAATTGCATGGGAGATTCGGCGCCTCCGGGACTAGCTACCCGCGGAGGGACGGTCCGATATCCCCGAGACAGTCCAAGATAGCTTGACATTGCTAGTAGCCACTCATATAGATGTGTCGGCAAGAGCGGATATCCGCGTGTATGCCTTTGGAATGCGTCGAGTACTAGCAAGTTATGAGTTGGGTTATCAAGTCATGCTTATTACAAGCACAAGTCTTGAGTCAGCACGGGTTAGGGTATGCACGGTTGCATCACCAATCTAGAGCCTAAGAGATGGTTATAGCAAGGATACGTGCTTCGGCATAAATGTGGTCTCGTCTCGAGTTAAAGTCAAAAAGGGCCGTAAGGCAACTTGGTTAAGTCTGGTTGGTACTTGGAAGGCACGGCCTCAACTTCATGGCACGATCAAGTCTACTGGCATGACCTGTACGAGTCATCCCCCATTGACATCGTTGGCACAAGAATGGGATCGAAGCACGTAAACCAAGTGAAAGTCTTGAAACGGCCGAGTTTGCATAAGTTGCTCTTCGGTGAGACATCGTCTCGAATATGTTAAGTCACGAATAGATGTCATGGCACGACCCTGCCGTCCGAGTTGTAGTTCGGTCAAGTACATAAGCGATAAGGCACTGCCTCGATCAAAATACACGTTGGCATTATAGCACGACCATGTCGTTGCACATCGGTTTGGTCAGGCATCGTAGTCTTAAAACTGATCCTAAGGAAGGACTAGAAAGACAATCATAAAGGGGCTTGTATTGCACAAAGTAAATGAATGTGTCGATTTTGTATGAGTGGGTGAGGAGCTCACTCCACTAGTACAGCTGAGTACTGACACCCACACAGTTTTCACGTGCAGGCAAAGGTAGAAGCTCGTGGCGCCCACTACTTCTTCATTCAGGGAGGACTAGCCTCATGACTTCCCACTGGGCGAGAGGTGCACCTAACCCACCTACCCACTCATCAATTACGGTGTTCAGCTGACTTGCACAGAAAGACCGATCCCTATTGATTAGTCATTCGGCGCCCCATCTTTTGACTGTTGTCAACTCATCTTTTTTATGTTCGATTCTACTCTATGTTAGAACATTTCTGTGAATGCTATTCCGATCTAAGTCATAATTCTTGAAAAGTACTATTTTCCTAGGGACGATAGGTTCCATCTATGCAGGATGTTAGTCAGTTTTTCATTAGTCATGCTTTCATTGTTAAATAAAGAAGAAGTCCTGTCCTATACATAATACCAACTTGATGACAAAATAGCAAAGATAGAGATTCTTTTCTCATGACAGACACATTAATTTCCTATCTTATTCTGAGAAAGCAAGACTTTCAATACAAAATAGTTTAAGTCAGCCCAGTGGCGGAGCTAGCAGCAGCAAAGCGCTTTAGTTTCTGGTTGGGCAGGTTCGATGGCTCTATACGAATTAGCGGTTTTTGATCCCTCTGACCCTGTTCTTGATCCAATGTGGAGACAAGGTATGTTCGTTATACCTTTCATGACTCATTTAGGAATAACGAATTTGTAGGGTGGTTGGGGCATTTCAGGAGGAACTATAACGAATCCTGGTATTTGGAGTTATGAAGGCGTGGCGGGGGCACATATTGTGTTTTCTGGCTTGTGTTTCTTGGGTACCAAAAAATAAATGGATTCGGAATAAAATCTCCTCTCTATGAATGAGATAAAGACAGAATAATTAGAAATGAAGTTTCCTTTTTTTAGAGCTCGCTTGGATGCGTCGAGGCACGGAGTTCCTTGGCGATTCGAAGCATACGGCCGCATGGAGTCAAGACTTATACGGAACATAATATATGGACATTGTCTTCCGAAGCTTCCGATGGTTCAAGCATTGTAATCGAGAGATGAGGGAGAGCATAGTGACTTGTAAATGAGAGAAAAGTGAGCTTGAGAGACTTGTAATCAGAGCCTTGCGCCCCATTGTAATCTCATTATTCAATATCAATAAAGAGTACTTTTGAATAACTTGTGTGTTGCCTCTAAATTTCTGCTGCATGTTTTAATGTTTCTGCTTGGGACTTCTGTGCGACGATCCCATCGCCGCTGATGTAATCGGCCGTTATAAAAATACCTTGCACGAGCGCAATCTAGGCTCGTGCGGCATCACGCCTTAGCGAGGAAGATCGCTCCTACGGAGCAAGACGTGACAACCAGTATCAGGCAGATGATGCGTGCGCACCTCCGGAGGAGACGAAGACGGAGATCTGGGCCGACGGTACAAAGTAAGCATTTTGGTTTATCATTTTTTCTGTGTTTATCATAAATTAACTTTTCTCATGAATATAATATGTCTGTATTGATATCGTCCCCCATCGGTACAGAGACGCCTAGGCCACTTATTGAGAAATAATTATGGTGGTCCTTGGATAAACTACTCTAATGCTCCAGTCGAGAGGATGGCCTACTGGTTTGTGCTTCAAGGTTAAAATATATTTGCTTTTAACATGAATCATATAATTTATGCATATTATATAAAACTGATAAATATTTGGTCTGCACTCTTCTAGCCTATGTTTTTCTATCCACCGCACTGGGCCGAGCTGATCGAGGAGAGGTTTCCTACCCTCGCTGCTAAGGTGATCCACGATGCTATTAATGATCAGAAGACTCGTGATCGTGCCAAAAAGTCGATCCAAGGTTGGATCACCCCTGATCAGTGGACTACGATGAAGGCTCGATTCGACGAGCCAAGGTACAAAGAAAAGTCTGAGAAGGCCAAGGCGGCTAGGAAGCAGGGATCAAAGTGGTACGGTGGGTAGATTCCTATGACGGAACATTTTTATCGTTTTGTATGTCTTTTTATTACAGAAATATTATTTTAATGCAAGTCCGATAAATTAGTAAAATGTGATATATTTAATTACAGGTAAATAGAGGTGCTGACGCCAATATGATAACCGTCTTCCTGGCAACACATCGGAAGGGTAGGAAGCTTATTGACGAGAGGGCCGAGAAGGCCTATGTAAGTATTACAATTCTATTTATTAATTTTAATACTTCGTGTTAGTTTTGATATAACTTAGTAAATATGCATAAAAATAAATATTCATGTATTTAGTAATAATAAGTATATTAATTAGACATTAGAAGTTATAGAGTATCCATGCTTTCTAGGTCAAGTTTCAATAGCTTAAGGAGCGGGTGGCTGCTAGTGCACATGGTGCGGAGAGGTCAGTACTTCCTCGCAGTCCGCTCCAGCTCCGTCGGAGGACGAGCTGTGGGTGATCGCCGCTGGTGGTCTCCACAGGGGTACGTACTACGGTACGGGATCCTATGGCATCCTAGTTGCGACACAGTCCTCTAGGGCCTCCCCTGCTAGTGTGCATGGCCCACAACCCTTCCAGGAGTCTGTCTGAGTCCAGCAGATGGTGGAGTCTATCCGTGATGAGCTGCTATGACGGATCCAGGAGCAGCTCCATACGGACGATGTTGCGCTCCTAACACGATTGGATACGCTCGACCACAGCATTATGGAGCTCAGGTATATGACTGAGAGGACAGAGCGGGACGTCACAGATCTTAGATCATCGACAGAGCGTAGCGTGACGAATCTGCAGGCATCACAGCTGTCCATGGGCGAGAGGCTGATTGATGTAGGATTCGATGGTTGATAGCAGTACGACTCTGTTATCTACCATGGATTCATACCACCAGTGACTAGCAGCGTTAGAGCGTTATTGTCCTTCGAGTGTGCCTTCATCACCGTCGCCTCCGTCTTCTTTATCGATATCGACTCCACCGACGTCATTACCTTCTTCATCGGTGACGATTTCACGGGAGGAGTACGAGATATTTCTATCCTTTAAGCACGGCGGAACCCCTCCTCCTCCAGATCCGCAGTAGTCTGAGTAAGGACTGTTTGATGAGATGATATTTTAGTATTTGTTTATGTTGATTATTTGTTTGTGTGTAGACTTTTAGTATTGTTTGTGTAAATTTTGGATATTGGTTGGTTGGTTGTAGACTGGGGTTAATTGTCATACACTTTGGATATTGGTTTTAGACTTTGGATATTGGTTGTAGACTTTGGATATTTTAGTATTTGTTATACATTTTGTGTTGGTTGTACACTTTGGATATTGGTTGTAGACTTTTAGTATTGTGTGTGTTGATTGTTATACTGTTGTGAGTTATCGGCGTTGAGTGTTCCACCGAAGGGGTCGGCGAACCCAGGGAGAAAATACGCTTCTGTGTATTTATTTATTAAACTGCAGGAAGAAAATGTGCTTCTGTGTATTTATTTATTAAACTGCAGGGGTTACCGACGTTTACCGACGTTTTGCGACGCTGGGTATACACGGGACCAGCCCCGGTAATAACATTCGGTAAGTCAGCAGGTATACTAACACCCACCGACGTATTTGTGTCTATAAGCGTCGGTAATTGTCGCTAAACGTCGCTAAATGTTCTAGGATTTCCCTCGTTAACGGAATCGGTAAACGTCGGTAAGTATTCTAAATACGTCGCTAAAAGTTCCAGGATTTATCGACGTGTACCGACGTAATAAATGTCGCTATATTACCGACGGTGCTCTGGTGAACGTCGATAAATGTTCCAGGATTACCGACGTATTTGTGCGTCGGTAAGCGTCGGTAAGAGCGTCGGTTAGCGACGTTTTAGCTGTTAGCGACCAGGCTTTCCGTGACAACAAGAAAACGTCGCTAAATACGTCGAAAAATGAACTTAACGATATTTTCATCCATTTTAGCGACGTTTTTGGGCGTCGCTAATATGACTTATTCTGGTAGTGAGGCAGCAACTATAGAATAGGGCGATCCTAGACAACTCTCGTGAATATATAAAAGTGCACATAGCCAACCAAACACGCCACCCGATAGACCCAAGTACCTCTAGCGTACTATATGTGTGTTATTTTCTAAATCTGGTTAAAGAAGACTGATTCAAGGCGTAGTCCATCAAGCTCATCTTCAGACAAAGACAATAGTCACTACGTGAGATTGAAGGCTATGGTCCATCTCATTTATGCATAGTATACAACTGTCCAAAAATTCTCTTATTCCTATCTTATTTTTCTTTCCTTCTATTACTTTGGAACTTGACCTTTGGGGGGGGGGGGATTGTTAGCTATATGCTATTATTCAAAAGCTCAAATTCCACTTTTAGTCGCACATCGGTTAGGGAGTTTGAGTGGGTTGTGTTTCTATTGTTTCACCTCCTTTTGCTCCTTTGTAGTATTGTGTGGGAGCCCTATGGGCCGCACAGGTGCGGCGGTCCGGCCCGTCTCGATTCGGTTCGGTTCGGTTCGGCACACGTAAAGGGTGCGGGTACATGCCCACATCTGCGGGCGTCGAATACCGTTCGATTTCCTTTTCGGGTTCGGACTGAGACCCTAAAAAACTTTTTGCTCCTCATTGAATTTTTCTGACCGTTGTTATTCCTTTAATTTGGTAACGTTTGACACTTCAATTCTGTCCAGATACAATAAATCATATTTTTTGTATTTGTTATTACTTTGTAACGTTCGAATTTATTATTCATAATTCCTAGCCATTATAAAAGACCAAATCAGCCTATATATAGTGAGTCCTTTCTCCTCTTCACCTACACTGAAAATTCTACGTCCAAACTCTCTCTCTCTAAATTCTATCTTACCGAATCCTATCTGTTCTTCATTATTGCTCTGGGCAGAGCTAAGTCGTGGGTCGCTCTCTCTATGTCGTGTGCGGCAAAGAGATACCGAAAGAGCGAAAATTTTACCACTAGGAGCATTCGAAAATAGTCTGCACATAGACCCGAACTAACTTTTAGGGCAGTGCTACGTGCGCGACTTTTCCGGAGGCCGGTAACATTTACTTACTTTTATTTTGTTGCAGATTTAAAACAAAAATTTTTGAGAAAAAATCCAACATCCTCTCCCAGTCGTGTGCCCCCTCCCTGTCCGCTACTGCTGCTTGCCGCTGCTGTCGGAGGGGGCGCTGCAGGGGTGGTAGCGGCAGGCGAAGGTAGGTGACGGCGGAGGAGGGGGGTGCAGGCGAGGGGGTGAGCGGGGCAGGGAGGGGGGTTGCCAGCGGTGGGGAAGGGAGCGCGGAGAGGGACGCGCAGGCGTCAGGGGACGTGCATGGGAGGGGGTGAGCTGGCGGGGAGGGGGGATGCCGGCGGCTGGGACGCGTGCGGGGTGGGGGGTTGTGTTAGCACCCTAAAATTCGGGTTGATTTTTTTTCATTTTATTTATTTTCTGATTGTTTGGTTACATTAAATATTTCATTCTATTTATTTATCTGTTAGTGTACTTTTTCATGCCATTGATATTTGGAGTATCAGGGATGTTCAACTCTGGAAATCTTCTTCACGAGTTTTGGAGTGGACACGATTACCTTCATGACGGTATATAGTGTCCCATCCAAACTTGTTCTCTTGTGCTCTTTCTGCTTCGCTGAACTTCGGGTCGGTTTAGACCATTTGATTGATATTTATTTTCCCACTTTTTTCCTTGATCATTTTTAGCGCGTTACCATGACATTTAAATTGGGAGCGCCAGACCAGTCATTTCCTTGAAACCAACTCCTCATTGATGATCTACTCGAGACGCTCGTCACCCATGACCTTCGTTTCCCACTCATTCATGTTATTTTGGGCTCCATTTGATTTGCACAACTTTCCCGACGCGTGACCCGATTTTATTTCACGCCACGGCGTCACATTCATTTTCCAACTTGATTTGTGGGTCCCCTGTCGACCAAAACCTGTCAGCCCCAACTATGGACATGGCCCACTTTGAGCCTACTATCCGTCCGCCACTTGTGTCCCATTATTTGGAATCCCCATGTGCTACTTATTTACACATGATCATCAACGTCTAATTATAATTCTATTTTTGCACGATGTCCAGTTTTGACCCAATCCGGCTCCACCGAGCCCAGTCCAGCTTCATGTTGCCCTCCATCGGGACACCCTCATATTTATTGCCCAAAAATATCAATTTCTCATTTTACCTATTTTTATTATTTAATGGGAAATTTTCCTTGAATTTAATCCATTGGAATGACCCATTTCCTACAAATTATTTCTAGCCCTTAGATCTCCCTACTTTAATCCCATCCATGCATTTTTCCTACTTTCAAAGTAGCCAACACCCATGCAAGGTGCCGGACCTAAATTCAAGAGAGTAACTTTTCTCTCTCTCTCTCTCTCTCTCTCTCTCATTCATTATCATCTCTCTCTCTCTCTCCTTTCTATTACTTCCAACCCAACTAAACTCAACAACAGCAACAAGAACACCTGCAGCCCCCATGCCCGACCTCCGGCCACCCCCCTGGCCGTGGCCTGGCCGTCGGCCTCCCCCACCTCGGCCTCCTCCTCCTACTTTCCCTCCTCCTCCTTCTCCAATATCATCCCGACCACCACCTTCTCCTAAACAACCACCACCACCTCCACATCATTCTATTTCCGCCACCCATCCATGCTGCCGCCACCACCACCTTGTCCGTGCGCCGCCGCGCCCTTGCCGGCCGACCTGGCCGCGCGCAGCCCGCGCACAGCACCGCACGCCGCCGCGCGTGCTAGTGCACCACAGCAGCAGCTCGACACCAGGCGCGCGCGCGAGCGAGCGTGGCCGCCGCCGCCATCGGCCGCCGTGGCCCCCGGCGACCACCCCATGGGCGCGCCCCACTCTGGCAAGAAGTTCCCTGACGGCCACCGTCCTCCGGGACACGCCGTCGAGGCGATTCGTGCGTTTTGAACGACGTCCCGTCGTGACGCGCGCGAAATGAAGTTCGTTTTGGCGCTCCGTCGCAGCGACTTCGTGCGCGTTTTCCTGGAGATCCGACCGTTGGATCGGCGATTTCTTTGCTCCGTCGCAATCTCGGTATATCCACCTTCATCCCTGTCAATTTTCGTCCGTTAATTTTATCGTTTGATACATGAAAACCGGCCACCAAGTTGACCGTTTAAATTGTATTAAATTTGGACAGTTTCGCGGGGCCAACTTCGTCAGCTTGTATCTCCTCCACCGCAGCTCCGTTTGGCGTGCTACCAGTTCCGGTGCGAAGCTGGTATAACCCTCTTGCTACCCCTTCAGTTTCGTTTCATTGTGAGCTTGTTTGATTGGTTGAATTCGACGCCAAAGTTGGTCGTCCGAATTCGTAATTTCCAACTTGTAAAATTCCATTTTTGAACACGGGATTCCAGATTTCATTTCTGACACCACCATTAGACTTGTGGCGTCGTTCTGGCATGTTTTCATATAAAATTTGTTAGATTTGGAGAACGTGGGCCCGGACACGTTTTTCGGTGCAAAGCGGGTCCCACTTTCTGGGTCAACGGGACTTTTTGACGCCGGCTCATCGGAATCCAATTCCGGAGATACCGTTGAGTTCGTATCGTCATTCTGGACTCGTTGACATATAATTTGCTAGGTTTTGGTGGACATTGGGTCTGGCACGCATTTCGGTGCAAGTCGGATACCAATATCCGGGTCAACGGGTCATTTTGAGATCGGCTCATCGGAATCCAATTTCGGAGATACCGTTGAGTTCGTATCATCATTCTGGACTCGTTGACAGGTAGTTTGCTGAGTTTTGAGAACTTTGGCTCCGGCACGCATTTCCGTGCAAATCGGAATTCCAAGTTCTGGTCAACGGGCCAAAATGAGATCGGGACAACGGAATCCAATTCTGGAGATACCGTTGGGTTCGTATCGACATTTTGGTTGCGTGGACATATAATTTGTTATATTTTATAGACTTATTTTCTTGCACGTTTTTCGGAAGAAACGGCTCCGACACGGACACCGTTTTGACCCGAAATTACCTTTTTGCCCTTGTGTCCAAATTGGACCGTTGGGTAGGCTATCCTAGCTAATTTGACCATTCTGGACACGTTGGCGATGTTCATTTCATCGTCCGACAATGTTTGTTGATAATTTCTCTAAGTTTAACCTTAATTAATTAATAATTAGTTCATATAATGTTCGTATTTCGGGATTAGTAGAACGAAACTGAGATCAGCCAATTCCAGTGATCTCACATCGCTGAAATTGGCATGTTGGACACGTGGATAACTATAATAAGATTATCAACCTTACCGATAATCTTCTTATCTCGATTTGCGTGTCGTAAGTTTCGACGTACAAATAACGAAGTACACTTTATATTAGACTAGAATTGACCCTGTTTGACCAGAGTTGACCAGTTGACCCAAAGTCAACTGTAAGTCAACACTTGACCTAGTTTGACTAGATTATTGACCGGAGTCGACCTAAAGATGTTTTGACTTAGAAGAACCTAGAATAATATAGATGGCTAGTATAGTTTTATTTATTTCAACTTGAACACCTTGTAACCTGTGTTACTTTAAATAGGACTCTGTGGCTTCAGTTGGACCCCTCTATACTTATCAGCTGTTCAGGTTATCGAGGCGAGTACATTCTCTGATCATTTCATATCCTGCTTAGAATTATTTCCTGCAGTAGATTACTTTACTTGTACTGTCACGTTGGTCACACGGATTGGTACTATATGGATCCCTTCTCGAGATGTTATCCTTAGGGAGCATCGGGTACTACATGTTCTGTGCGTTTCACTTACATGAAGTATCATATGCTTCATTGGTTCTTTGATCACTTACGACATATACTCTTATGATCGTAGAGTCTTCCTAGAATCCTTATCCCATTTATGGGACTACTATGTATCACCTTCGGGGTCTATCACCTTCGGGGTCTATCAACTTCGGGGGCTTATCACCTTCGGGGTCTACCACCTTCGGGGTCTACCACCTTCGGGGTCTGTTACATAGCATCATATAACATAACCTGGCTGGATCCTTGTGTATTGATTGGGGGTACGGGGGAGTAGAATTGGACATGTGAATAATACACCAGTAGTGTAGTATCAGAATCTTTTCCATAGTGTAGCATCAGAATCTCCTATGCCATTTACATGTTCATATTGTACTCTGATTCACTAGTCACTGCTAGTTCCCTATGTATAGTAGATATTTCTATTACAGTTCTCTCTCTGTTTACATACTGCATTCTTTCAGTACTTGTATCTTACTTTACTGCATGAATATATTTTCTAACCTGCGATGAACTGTTGAGATGTAATGTGCTCGTTCCAGTCCTGACTGGACCTGTTGATAAATTTTACAGATAGCCTGGAGGTGCCTGCTAGCCTAGAGGAGACACAGTAGGGGTTATTTAGGTAGTTATTTCATTTTGTCTGGAGTTGTATTTACTTTGTGGATTACTGTATCTGTATTGAGTTTTGAGATGTATTTCTGAGTTTATGTATCTTAGACACTTAGGCTTCTATCTCCTGTATCTCTTTTGGATTTCATGTTTTATCTATCTTTATCATGCTCTACCTTAGATGTGATTGAGTCTGTATCTGCTATGTCATCCCCATTCGGGGAGTATAAACTATTTAGTGTTATACTGTTAGATGCATTGAGACCTAGGACAGCGTTCTACCGCCGACACTACGGCGTAGGCTGGGCGTTGTTACGTTCTCGTGCCCTAACGCTAGGGTGCGGGTCGTGACACGTTTTTAGTGGTGGCCCATGCAGGTCGAGACTAAAGTGTAGTGGTATTCGAACTTGAGTACCACTACAGCCTGTACTAGGAATATGATATATTTTGAAGGTACTCAATCACAGATAGGAACCCTTGAGAGATTTCCGGGGACCCTGGAGAATCTTATTTAACTTCGATTTGAAAACTCTATTTTTCCCTTGATTTAATTTATTTTACTTTTGTTGTTAAATTTGATTTTTACGGATTATTGTTGAATTTGAGTTTGTATTTATTTTGATGGAAGATTTTCGAATTTTGAATTTTGATGATAGCTGTTGCATTCGAGTTTGTATTTTGATGGATTGTGTTCACTTTTGAATTTTGATGTTCGTTAATAAATTTTGATTTGATTTTTGAGTATTCATTGTTGATTTAATTTGATTTTTGGCAAGATGAAATTATATGGGCTAGGTCATCTATGTTATGGAATCTAGTCTTCTATAGTCACATTAGCCAGCATGGTGAGGACATATAGTCTGACTCTGGATGTATTTCTCGGGTGTGGGAATTTAAGATTTTCGCAGCCAAGCATGCGGCACCGCGAAAATGTTAAATACCATGATTCTAGAGATATGTGCATAAGTCAAGGGCTCTGTGATTATCGTAGCCTTGCTTATTAGTATGACGAGGATTTAGAGTACCATGATTTTGGATAGACGCATATGATTATCAGATTGTGCTTAAAATATTTTGAACATGTTTTCTTACTTTTTCAGTCATTCAAAAAAAAATTATTGTTTGTTGTTTTGCCTAGTTTCTTGTCATTTAACTTAAGAGTATGTTTAGTTGTTTTCATAAACCTTTGTGTAACTTCTTGCTATGAGTTTTCTTAATACAATGAATCGATGATTTTGCTAGATTTTATCTTGGATTTGATAATTTAGCGCTGGGTTTCAAAATGGTTCTTCTTTAAACAGATAAGCAAACAGATTTTATCGTTATTCTTTCTTGCTATTTTCTTGTATTAGATAATAATAGAACTGTCTTGATTTTGTCAATCACCTACTCAGTAATTTTGGTAGGAATTTAAATATTGGTCCTGATGTAGAATTAATTTTATTGGGACATGAGAATATGTATATGAATATATATAGCAGACACTTTGCCTAACACATAAGCATTCTACACTTGATTTTTCCACATATCTAGATAATATTGAAATGTCATTAATGTTAAATTTTCAAAATCCCGATGTTTTGGCTTTCTGCTTTTCCAGTTTAAATTCGTAATTTAAATATAAATTTCATGTTATTATTTAGGTTTACATAACTGCACATGTATAATATCTACATGATTTTAATTTTAGAGAAATTGGTGAAGTTATGTGAAATTTGTAAAATCTAAGACTGTGTGCATATTAACCTTAATGCTGAGTTTCCAAATGTTTAGTTCAAATTGCTGTTTTATTTTCTTTAATATAATATTTAAAGCTGTGTACAATGTTGTATGTAGGGATATAATGTTAGGTTTTATATTCTTACATGATAGTTTGTGATAAACATTGAGTTGGTTTTAATGTTCAAATTTCTCCAAAATCTTGAAAACTAGTTACATGTTAACATTTTACATTGATTTCCATGTTTAGTTAAAATTCAGATTTAACATGTAATATTGACTGTATGCGTAGATAAACGTATTGATAGTATGTTAGGTCTCATTTCCATCATGTTAGGATATATTGGGAGCATTGAGTTAGTTGTGATCTTTTAAAAACCCTAAAATTTGAGACCGCATTATGTTCATATTTTCCATGGTTTGAATGCTAGCTTGTTTTAGATTTTGTATGTAAATGCTGAACTAAAACTGGATTTAACCTTTTAATACTAAGCTATAACCCTATACAAGGACACACACACACGTCTACTATCTAACCGTATGAACATATCCCCATACACATGATGCTAGTTTTCCCTCTCTAACGCACTCTGTATATATATTGTGATTGGATTTCAATGCAAGTGACTTTCGATTCTTTAACTTGTGATTTTAATTTTCTTGGGATAGTATTTTTTCGGATGATTGGTAGTCACCTTCCTTTTTCTTATGAGTACCAGTTTCCATATGGGGTGGTAGACAACTTTATATTTTGATGATTGTTGTGTCTGTATCTTCTATTTTAGCACCCTGGATTGCTTGTGTGTTTGATACCCTATGACCGTTGGTTAGCATGACTAGTAAACCTAGATGAGACTTCACTGTCACCGTTACCATGACCCTGGATATTGTCTTTTATCTGATGGTATGATTTGTTTAAGTTCTGGGACTTTGATTTTGGGGGTTTGACCTAGGGGGACTAGGGATATTTTAATTTCGAGGACGAAATTTTTGTAAGGTGGGTAGGATGTTAGCACCCTAAAATTCGGGTTGATTTTTTTTTCATTTTATTTATTTTCTGATTGTTTGGTTACATTAAATATTTCATTCTATTTATTTATCTGTTAGTGTACTTTTTATGCCATTGATATTTGGAGTATCAGGGATGTTCAACTCTGGAAATCTTCTTCACGAGTTTTGGAGTAGACACGATTACCTTCATGACGGTATATAGTGTCCCATCCAAACTTGTTCTCTTGTGCTCTTTCTGCTTCGCTGAACTTCGGGTCGGTTTAGACCATTTGATTGATATTTATTTTCCCACTTTTTTCCTTGATCATTTTTAGCGTGTTACCATGACATTTAAATTGGGAGCGCCAGACCAGTCATTTCCTTGAAACCAACTCCTCATTGATGATCTACTCGAGACGCTCGTCACCCATGACCTTCGTTTCCCACTCATTCATGTCATTTTGGGCTCCATTTGATTTGCACAACTTTCCGACGCGTGACCCGATTTTATTTCACGCCACGGCGTCACATTCATTTTCCAACTTGATTTGTGGGTCCCCTGTCGACCAAAACCTGTCAGCCCCAACTATGGACATGGCCCACTTTGAGCCTACTATCCGTCCGCCACTTGTGTCCCATTATTTGGAATCCCCATGTGCTACTTATTTACACATGATCATCAACGTCTAATTATAATTCTATTTTTGCACGATGTCCAGTTTTGACCCAATCCGGCTCCACCGAGCCCAGTCCAGCTTCATGTTGCCCTCCATCGGGACACCCTCATATTTATTGCCCAAAAATATCAATTTCTCATTTTACCTATTTTTATTATTTAATGGGAAATTTTCCTTGAATTTAATCCATTGGAATGACCCATTTCCTACAAATTATTTCTAGCCCTTAGATCTCCCTACTTTAATCCCATCCATGCATTTTTCCTACTTTCAAAGCAGCCAACACCCATGCAAGGTGCCGGCCCTAAATTCAAGAGAGTAACTTTTCTCTCTCTCTCTCTCTCTCTCTCATTCATTATCATCTCTCTCTCTCTCTCCTTTCTATTACTTCCAACCCAACTAAACTCAACAACAGCAACAAGAACACCTGCAGCCCCCATGCCCAACCTCCGGCCACCCCCCTGGCCGTGGCCTGGCCGTCGGCCTCCCCCACCTCGGCCTCCTCCTCCTACTTTCCCTCCTCCTCCTTCTCCAATATCATCCCGACCACCACCTTCTCCTAAACAACCACCACCACCTCCACATCATTCCATTTCCGCCACCCATCCATGCTGCCGCCACCACCACCTTGTCCGCGCGCCGCCGCACCCTTGCCGGCCGAGCCTGGCCGCGCGTAGCCCGCGCACAGCACCGCGCGTCGCCGCACGTGCTAGTGCACCACAGCAGCAGCTCGACACCAGGCGCGCGCGCGAGCGAGCGTGGCCGCCGCCGCCATCGGCCGCCGTGGCCCCCGGCGACCACCCCATGGGCGCGCCCCACTCTGGCAAGAAGTTCCCTGACGGCCACCGTCCTCCGGGACGCGCCGTCGAGGCGATTCGTGCGTTTTGAACGACGTCCCGTCGTGACGCGCGCGAAATGAAGTTCATTTTGGCGCTCCGTCGCAGCGACTTCGCGCGCGTTTTCCTGGAGATCCGACCGTTGGATCGGCGATTTCTTCACTCCGTCGCAATCTCGGTATATCCACCTTCATCTCTGTCAATTTTCGTCCGTTAATTTTATCGTTTGATACATGAAAACCGGCCACCAAGTTGACCGTTTAAATTATATTAAATTTGGACAGTTTCGCGGGGCCAACTTCGTCAGCTTGTATCTCCTCCACCGCAGCTCCGTTTGGCATGCTACCAGTTCCGGTGCGAAGCTGGTATAACCCTCTTGCTACCCCTTCAGTTTCGTTTCATTGTGAGCTTGTTTGATTGGTTGAATTCGACGCCAAAGTTGGTCGTCCGAATTCGTAATTTCCAACTTGTAAAATTCCATTTTTGAACACGGGATTCCAGATTTCATTTCTGACACCACCATTAGACTTGTGGCGTCGTTCTGGCATGTTTTCATATAAAATTTGTTAGATTTGGAGAACGTGGGCCCGGACACGTTTTTCGGTGCAAAGCGGGTCCCACTTTCTGGGTCAACGGGACTTTTTGACGCCGGCTCATCGGAATCCAATTCCGGAGATACCGTTGAGTTCGTATCGTCATTCTGGACTCGTTGACATATAATTTGCTAGGTTTTGGTGGACATTGGGTCTGGCACGCATTTCGGTGCAAGTCGGATACCAATATCCGGGTCAACGGGTCATTTTGAGATCGGCTCATCGGAATCCAATTCGGAGATACCGTTGAGTTCGTATCATCATTCTGGACTCGTTGACAGGTAGTTTGCTGAGTTTTGAGAACTTTGGCTCCGGCACGCATTTCCGTGCAAATCGGAATTCCAAGTTCTGGTCAACGGGCCAAAATGAGATCGGGACAACGGAATCCAATTCTGGAGATACCGTTGGGTTCGTATCGACATTTTGGTTGCGTGGACATATAATTTGTTATATTTTATAGACTTATTTTCTTGCACGTTTTTCGGTGCAAAACGGCTCCGACACGGACACCGTTTTGACCCGAAATTACCTTTTTGCCCTTGTGTCCAAATTGGACCGTTGGATAGGCTATCCTAGCTAATTTGACCATTCTGGACACGTTGGCGATGTTCATTTCATCGTCCGACAATGTTTGTTGATAATTTCTCTAAGTTTAACCTTAATTAATTAATAATTAGTTCATATAATGTTCGTATTTCGGGATTAGTAGAACGAAACTGAGATCAGCCAATTCCAGTGATCTCACATCGCTGAAATTGGCATGTTGGACACGTGGATAACTATAATAAGATTATCAACCTTACCGATAATCTTCTTATCTCGATTTGCGTGTCGTAAGTTTCGACGTACAAATAACGAAGTACACTTTATATTAGACTAGAATTGACCCTGTTTGACCAGAGTTGACCAGTTGACCCAAAGTCAACTGTAAGTCAACACTTGACCTAGTTTGACTAGATTATTGACCGGAGTCGACCTAAAGATGTTTTGACTTAGAAGAACCTAGAATAATATAGATGGCTAGTATAGTTTTATTTATTTCAACTTGAACACCTTGTAACCTGTGTTACTTTAAATAGGACTCTGTGGCTTCAGTTGGACCCCTCTATACTTATCAGCTGTTCAGGTTATCGAGGCGAGTACATTCTCTGATCATTTCATATCCTGCTTAGAATTATTTCCTGCAGTAGATTACTTTACTTGTACTGTCACGTTGGTCACACGGATTGGTACTATATGGATCCCTTCTCGAGATGTTATCCTTAGGGAGCATCGGGTACTACATGTTCTGTGCGTTTCACTTACATGAAGTATCATATGCTTCATTGGTTCTTTGATCACTTACGACATATACTCTTATGATCGTAGAGTCTTCCTAGAATCCTTATCCCATTTATGGGACTACTATGTATCACCTTCGGGGTCTATCACCTTCGGGGTCTATCAACTTCGGGGGCTTATCACCTTCGGGGTCTACCACCTTCGGGGTCTACCACCTTCGGGGTCTGTTACATAGCATCATATAACATAACCTGGCTGGATCCTTGTGTATTGATTGGGGGTACGGGGGAGTAGAATTGGACATGTGAATAATACACCAGTAGTGTAGTATCAGAATCTTTTCCATAGTGTAGCATCAGAATCTCCTATGCCATTTACATGTTCATATTGTACTCTGATTCACTAGTCACTGCTAGTTCCCTATGTATAGTAGATATTTCTATTACAGTTCTCTCTCTGTTTACATACTGCATTCTTTCAGTACTTGTATCTTACTTTACTGCATGAATATATTTTCTAACCTGCGATGAACTGTTGAGATGTAATGTGCTCGTTCCAGTCCTGACTGGACCTGTTGATAAATTTTACAGATAGCCTGGAGGTGCCTGCTAGCCTAGAGGAGACACAGTAGGGGTTATTTAGGTAGTTATTTCATTTTGTCTGGAGTTGTATTTACTTTGTGGATTACTGTATCTGTATTGAGTTTTGAGATGTATTTCTGAGTTTATGTATCTTAGACACTTAGGCTTCTATCTCCTGTATCTCTTTTGGATTTCATGTTTTATCTATCTTTATCATGCTCTACCTTAGATGTGATTGAGTCTGTATCTGCTATGTCATCCCCATTCGGGGAGTATAAACTATTTAGTGTTATACTGTTAGATGCATTGAGACCTAGGACAGCGTTCTACCGCCGACACTACGGCGTAGGCTGGGCGTTGTTACGTTCTCGTGCCCTAACGCTAGGGTGCGGGTCGTGACACGTTTTTAGTGGTGGCCCATGCAGGTCGAGACTAAAGTGTAGTGGTATTCGAACTTGAGTACCACTACAGCCTGTACTAGGAATATGATATATTTTGAAGGTACTCAATCACAGATAGGAACCCTTGAGAGATTTCCGGGGACCCTGGAGAATCTTATTTAACTTCGATTTGAAAACTCTATTTTTCCCTTGATTTAATTTATTTTACTTTTGTTGTTAAATTTGATTTTTACGGATTATTGTTGAATTTGAGTTTGTATTTATTTTGATGGAAGATTTTCGAATTTTGAATTTTGATGATAGCTGTTGCATTCGAGTTTGTATTTTGATGGATTGTGTTCACTTTTGAATTTTGATGTTCGTTAATAAATTTTGATTTGATTTTTGAGTATTCATTGTTGATTTAATTTGATTTTTGGCAAGATGAAATTATATGGGCTAGGTCATCTATGTTATGGAATCTAGTCTTCTATAGTCACATTAGCCAGCATGGTGAGGACATATAGTCTGACTCTGGATGTATTTCTCGGGTGTGGGAATTTAAGATTTTCGCAGCCAAGCATGCGGCACCGCGAAAATGTTAAATACCATGATTCTAGAGATATGTGCATAAGTCAAGGGCTCTGTGATTATCGTAGCCTTGCTTATTAGTATGACGAGGATTTAGAGTACCATGATTTTGGATAGACGCATATGATTATCAGATTGTGCTTAAAATATTTTGAACATGTTTTCTTACTTTTTTCAGTCATTCAAAAAAAAATTATTGTTTGTTGTTTTGCCTAGTTTCTTGTCATTTAACTTAAGAGTATGTTTAGTTGTTTTCATAAACCTTTGTGTAACTTCTTGCTATGAGTTTTCTTAATACAATGAATCGATGATTTTGCTAGATTTTATCTTGGATTTGATAATTTAGCGCTGGGTTTCAAAATGGTTCTTCTTTAAACAGATAAGCAAACAGATTTTATCGTTATTCTTTCTTGCTATTTTCTTGTATTAGATAATAATAGAACTGTCTTGATTTTGTCAATCACCTACTCAGTAATTTTGGTAGGAATTTAAATATTGGTCCTGATGTAGAATTAATTTTATTGGGACATGAGAATATGTATATGAATATATATAGCAGACACTTTGCCTAACACATAAGCATTCTACACTTGATTTTTCCACATATCTAGATAATATTGAAATGTCATTAATGTTAAATTTTCAAAATCCCGATGTTTTGGCTTTCTGCTTTTCCAGTTTAAATTCGTAATTTAAATATAAATTTCATGTTATTATTTAGGTTTACATAACTGCACATGTATAATATCTACATGATTTTAATTTTAGAGAAATTGGTGAAGTTATGTGAAATTTGTAAAATCTAAGACTGTGTGCATATTAACCTTAATGCTGAGTTTCCAAATGTTTAGTTCAAATTGCTGTTTTATTTTCTTTAATATAATATTTAAAGCTGTGTACAATGTTGTATGTAGGGATATAATGTTAGGTTTTATATTCTTACATGATAGTTTGTGATAAACATTGAGTTGGTTTTAATGTTCAAATTTCTCCAAAATCTTGAAAACTAGTTACATGTTAACATTTTACATTGATTTCCATGTTTAGTTAAAATTCAGATTTAACATGTAATATTGACTGTATGCGTAGATAAACGTATTGATAGTATGTTAGGTCTCATTTCCATCATGTTAGGATATATTGGGAGCATTGAGTTAGTTGTGATCTTTTAAAAAACCCTAAAATTTGAGACCGCATTATGTTCATATTTTCCATGGTTTGAATGCTAGCTTGTTTTAGATTTTGTATGTAAATGCTGAACTAAAACTGGATTTAACCTTTTAATACTAAGCTATAACCCTATACAAGGACACACACACACGTCTACTATCTAACCGTATGAACATATCCCCATACACATGATGCTAGTTTTCCCTCTCTAACGCACTCTGTATATATATTGTGATTGGATTTCAATGCAAGTGACTTTCGATTCTTTAACTTGTGATTTTAATTTTCTTGGGATAGTATTTTTTCGGATGATTGGTAGTCACCTTCCTTTTTCTTATGAGTACCAGTTTCCATATGGGGTGGTAGACAACTTTATATTTTGATGATTGTTGTGTCTGTATCTTCTATTTTAGCACCCTGGATTGCTTGTGTGTTTGATACCCTATGACCGTTGGTTAGCATGACTAGTAAACCTAGATGAGACTTCACTGTCACCGTTACCATGACCCTGGATATTGTCTTTTATCTGATGGTATGATTTGTTTAAGTTCTGGGACTTTGATTTTGGGGGTTTGACCTAGGGGGACTAGGGATATTTTAATTTCGAGGACGAAATTTTTGTAAGGTGGGTAGGATGTTAGCACCCTAAAATTCGGGTTGATTTTTTTTTCATTTTATTTATTTTCTGATTGTTTGGTTACATTAAATATTTCATTCTATTTATTTATCTGTTAGTGTACTTTTTTATGCCATTGATATTTGGAGTATCAGGGATGTTCAACTCTGGAAATCTTCTTCACGAGTTTTGGAGTAGACACGATTACCTTCATGACGGTATATAGTGTCCCATCCAAACTTGTTCTCTTGTGCTCTTTCTGCTTCGCTGAACTTCGGGTCGGTTTAGACCATTTGATTGATATTTATTTTCCCACTTTTTTCCTTGATCATTTTTAGCGTGTTACCATGACATTTAAATTGGGAGCGCCAGACCAGTCATTTCCTTGAAACCAACTCCTCATTGATGATCTACTCGAGACGCTCGTCACCCATGACCTTCGTTTCCCACTCATTCATGTCATTTTGGGCTCCATTTGATTTGCACAACTTTTCCGACGCGTGACCCGATTTTATTTCACGCCACGGCGTCACATTCATTTTCCAACTTGATTTGTGGGTCCCCTGTCGACCAAAACCTGTCAGCCCCAACTATGGACATGGCCCACTTTGAGCCTACTATCCGTCCGCCACTTGTGTCCCATTATTTGGAATCCCCATGTGCTACTTATTTACACATGATCATCAACGTCTAATTATAATTCTATTTTTGCACGATGTCCAGTTTTGACCCAATCCGGCTCCACCGAGCCCAGTCCAGCTTCATGTTGCCCTCCATCGGGACACCCTCATATTTATTGCCCAAAAATATCAATTTCTCATTTTACCTATTTTTATTATTTAATGGGAAATTTTCCTTGAATTTAATCCATTGGAATGACCCATTTCCTACAAATTATTTCTAGCCCTTAGATCTCCCTACTTTAATCCCATCCATGCATTTTTCCTACTTTCAAAGCAGCCAACACCCATGCAAGGTGCCGGCCCTAAATTCAAGAGAGTAACTTTTCTCTCTCTCTCTCTCTCTCTCTCATTCATTATCATCTCTCTCTCTCTCTCCTTTCTATTACTTCCAACCCAACTAAACTCAACAACAGCAACAAGAACACCTGCAGCCCCCATGCCCAACCTCCGGCCACCCCCCTGGCCGTGGCCTGGCCGTCGGCCTCCCCCACCTCGGCCTCCTCCTCCTACTTTCCCTCCTCCTCCTTCTCCAATATCATCCCGACCACCACCTTCTCCTAAACAACCACCACCACCTCCACATCATTCCATTTCCGCCACCCATCCATGCTGCCGCCACCACCACCTTGTCCGCGCGCCGCCGCACCCTTGCCGGCCGAGCCTGGCCGCGCGTAGCCCGCGCACAGCACCGCGCGTCGCCGCACGTGCTAGTGCACCACAGCAGCAGCTCGACACCAGGCGCGCGCGCGAGCGAGCGTGGCCGCCGCCGCCATCGGCCGCCGTGGCCCCCGGCGACCACCCCATGGGCGCGCCCCACTCTGGCAAGAAGTTCCCTGACGGCCACCGTCCTCCGGGACGCGCCGTCGAGGCGATTCGTGCGTTTGAACGACGTCCCGTCGTGACGCGCGCGAAATGAAGTTCATTTTGGCGCTCCGTCGCAGCGACTTCGCGCGCGTTTTTCCGGAGATCCGACCGTTGGATCGGCGATTTCTTCACTCCGTCGCAATCTCGGTATATCCACCTTCATCTCTGTCAATTTTCGTCCGTTAATTTTATCGTTTGATACATGAAAACCGGCCACCAAGTTGACCGTTTAAATTATATTAAATTTGGACAGTTTCGCGGGGCCAACTTCGTCAGCTTGTATCTCCTCCACCGCAGCTCCGTTTGGCATGCTACCAGTTCCGGTGCGAAGCTGGTATAACCCTCTTGCTACCCCTTCAGTTTCGTTTCATTGTGAGCTTGTTTGATTGGTTGAATTCGACGCCAAAGTTGGTCGTCCGAATTCGTAATTTCCAACTTGTAAAATTTCATTTTTGAACACGGGATTCCAGATTTCATTTCTGACACCACCATTAGACTTGTGGCGTCGTTCTGGCATGTTTTCATATAAAATTTGTTTGATTTGGAGAACGTGGGCCCGGGCACGTTTTTCGGTGCAAAGCGGGTCCCACTTTCTGGGTCAACGGGACTTTTTGACGCCGGCTCATCGGAATCCAATTCCGGAGATACCGTTGAGTTCGTATCGTCATTCTGGACTCGTTGACATATAATTTGCTAGGTTTTGGTGGACATTGGGTCTGGCACGCATTTCGGTGCAAGTCGGATACCAATATCCGGGTCAACGGGTCATTTTGAGATCGGCTCATCGGAATCCAATTCCGGAGATACCGTTGAGTTCGTATCATCATTCTGGACTCGTTGACAGGTAGTTTGCTGAGTTTTGAGAACTTTGGCTCCGGCACGCATTTCCGTGCAAATCGGAATTCCAAGTTCTGGTCAACGGGCCAAAATGAGATCGGGACAACGGAATCCAATTCTGGAGATACCGTTGGGTTCGTATCGACATTCTGGTTGCGTGGACATATAATTTGTTATATTTTATAGACTTGTTTTCTTGCACGTTTTTCGGTGCAAAACGGCTCCGACACGGACACCGTTTTGACCCGAAATTACCTTTTTGCCCTTGTGTCCAAATTGGACCGTTGGATAGGCTATCCTAGCTAATTTGACCATTCTGGACACGTTGGCAATGTTCATTTCATCGTCCGACAATGTTTGTTCATAATTTCTCTAAGTTTAACCTTAATTAATTAATAATTAGTTCATATAATGTTCGTATTTCGGGATTAGTAGAACGAAACTGAGATCAGCCAATTCCAGTGATCTCACATCGCTGAAATTGGCATGTTGGACACGTGGATAACTATAATAAGATTATCAACCTTACCGATAATCTTCTTATCTCGATTTGCGTGTCGTAAGTTTCGACGTACAAATAACGAAGTACACTTTATATTAGACTAGAATTGACCCTGTTTGACCAGAGTTGACCAGTTGACCCAAAGTCAACTGTAAGTCAACACTTGACCTAGTTTGACTAGATTATTGACCGGAGTCGACCTAGAGATGTTTTGACTTAGAAGAACCTAGAATAATATAGATGGCTAGTATAGTTTTATTTATTTCAACTTGAACACCTTGTAACCTGTGTTGCTTTAAATAGGACTCTGTGGCTTCAGTTGGACCCCTCTATACTTATCAGCTGTTCAGGTTATCGAGGCGAGTACATTCTCTGATCATTTCATATCCTACTTAGAATTATTTCCTGCAGTAGATTACTTTACTTGTACTGTCACGTTGGTCACACGGATTGGTACTATATGGATCCCTTCTCGAGATGTTATCCTTAGGGAGCATCGGGTACTACATGTTCTGTGCGTTTCACTTACATGAAGTATCATATGCTTCATTGGTTCTTTGATCACTTACGACATATACTCTTATGATCGTAGAGTCTTCCTAGAATCCTTATCCCATTTATGGGACTACTATGTATCACCTTCGGGGTCTATCACCTTCGGGGGCTTATCACCTTCGGGGTCTACCACCTTCGGGGTCTACCACCTTCGGGGTCTGTTACATAGCATCATATAACATAACCTGGCTGGATCCTTGTGTATTGATTGGGGGTACGGGGGAGTAGAATTGGACATGTGAATAATACACCAGTAGTGTAGTATCAGAATCTTTTCCATAGTGTAGCATCAGAATCTCCTATGCCATTTACATGTTCATATTGTACTCTGATTCACTAGTCACTGCTAGTTCCCTATGTATAGTAGATATTTCTATTACAGTTCTCTCTCTGTTTACATACTGCATTCTTTCAGTACTTGTATCTTACTTTACTGCATGAATATATTTTCTAACCTGCGATGAACTGTTGAGATGTAATGTGCTCGTTCCAGTCCTGACTGGACCTGTTGATAAATTTTACAGATAGCCTGGAGGTGCCTGCTAGCCTAGAGGAGACACAGTAGGGGTTATTTAGGTAGTTATTTCATTTTGTCTGGAGTTGTATTTACTTTGTGGATTACTGTATCTGTATTGAGTTTTGAGATGTATTTCTGAGTTTATGTATCTTAGACACTTAGGCTTCTATCTCCTGTATCTCTTTTGGATTTCATGTTTTATCTATCTTTATCATGCTCTACCTTAGATGTGATTGAGTCTGTATCTGCTATGTCATCCCCATTCGGGGAGTATAAACTATTTAGTGTTATACTGTTAGATGCATTGAGACCTAGGACAGCGTTCTACCGCCGACACTGCGGCGTAGGCTGGGCGTTGTTACGTTCTCGTGCCCTAACGCTAGGGTGCGGGTCGTGACAGGTTGGGGGAGGCGACAGGGGACGCATGTGGGAGGGGGGTGAGTGGACGGGGAGGGGCGTTGCCGGCGGCTGGGAAGGGGGCACGGAGAGGGGACGTCGGTGGGCACAACAGGGAGGGGGGCTACCTGCAGCGGCGGCAGGAGGCGCGGGGGATTGGGCAAGGACATAGGAAAGAGAAGAAGACAACAGAGGTATTTTGGTCCCAAAAAAAGGGTCAAAGGAGTTGACCGTTATCGGAAGACGGTTTCCGTCAAAAGTGGAGGTGTCATGCATTTTGGTAATTGGATGGGTACACCTTAAATATGGATAAATACACTAGGATACGACCCAAAATTTCTCTTTATTTTTCATGCTTATCTGCGTGTTTTGAGTAATATATAATATCTAGAACTAACAATCTCTCTCTCTCTCTCTCTCTCTCTCTCTCTTAATCCCCATGTCTAGATTTCTCGGGAGGGTGATATTGACAGCTTCGGGTGAAAGAGGAAGCCTAGTAGCTGTGGATGGTACCACATATGCAAGGTTGACTGCGAGACAATTGGTTGTTAGGATATGCATTCACAAACTAGCGAGCACCAAAAGATGGCCATGGACTTTCTTCTTCTTCTTCTTTTTGTTTTTTTAATCTAAGGATTAAGCAAGAGCTTTTAGTTGTCAGTGGTTTTTGTCCTTCTTTCTTTTTTCTTTTTGCTTCTGATTTCTTTCTTTTGCATATTTTACAGAAGGTTCTGGTCCAATAGAGCTGAGCTTACTTTGCATTTCTTTTGCATTTATTATTTCTTATTTTGCAGAAGTCTTTTATAATTAATAAAAGGGAAATAACAATAATAATACCTAGGATAATTCTTAAATTATAGCATTAGTTATTTTTTTTTTTATAAAACAGTATTTCAAACTGTTACAGTAAGATGCATCATCCAAAATCAGCTGATGCATAGAAACTCGGGGGGATATTAAGAAAGTCATTCTTCTGATATTTTAAAGCTTCTCAAGCTAATTTGTCAGCCACCTTGTTCCGAGTACGTCTTGTGAAAAAAATTCTTGGGACTGTTATCTGCTGATAGGTAATTCCTCAAATGATCAACCAAGTCACTAAATTGCCATTGGGTGTTTTCATCACCACCTTGAAGTATTCTTGCCACTATAAGAGCATCTCCTTCTGATGACGTACTTTTGACTTATTGAGCTTATTAGCAGCAAGTTCAAACCCCAATCTAAAGCCAATGAATCTCAGATTCAATACAGAGACATGTCTGAAGTGGAACAGTGGAGGACCAAGTCATAGATACAATGAAGTTACCATGATTGTCTTAAGCAATAGTTGCTGCAGCAAAGTTGGATGATGATGTTGCTCCATCATTTAAGACGAGTACCATGAAATAAATCCGCTCGTTCATAACAGTAGAATATACGATCGAGATAAATATGAAGATATCCCCCCCCACCCACCCAAAGAGAGGAGCGCAGCACAGCGGAATAGCGGCGCATGCAGTAATTATGAAACACTCGGATCAGGACATTTTGAATGGGTGGAAGCTGGCGGCATGGCTTGCTTAACCGGATACACGGAATTGTGATCTCTCTCGCATGCAAATCTTTCTATCGGAAAACTCTCGTTCTATGTCAAGATTTAAGAGGAGGTAGAAGACATACACTGCATGATTAAGTCATTTGAATGCCTCAAAACCCACGAAGAACAACTTTTAATGAAGTCCCAAGAAAGACGATCATATGTTTTAGACACGTCAATTTTTAGAGTAAAAGAATTGTATTTCTTATAAGAGAAGAATTTCATAGAATGAAAGATTACCTGGGCAATGACAATAATGTTACCAGTGATTTGTCTACCAGGCACAAAAGCATTTTGAAAATGGGAAATGAGATTGTGCATCACGGGTCGGAGTCGATTGGTAGATTGGTAATGAGTTTTGTGAATGTTTTATGGACAACATTACATAATGAGATAGGACGGAAGTCGGATGGTGTTGAGGGACACTCCTTTTTTGGGTACAAGAGCTAGATGAGTGTGATTGAGAGTACGATGCATACTATAATTGGTAAAAAAAAAGAGAAATTCTTACTTGTGAAGGAAAGTGGCGGGGAGAATGGAGACAATTGCATTAGTTAATTTTAACCCTGGCAATTAATTAGACCCATTAACTAAATTCATTAAATTTAAGCCTCTGTAAACAGTAGCTATTGGGGGCTTTTGTGCTTCTTCTTCATAACCAAAAGCCCGCGCGAGAACATGACATATTCTCATTCAAAACCCAAAATTCTCAATCCAAGTTTATCAGATCACCACGATTTGACTCATTCTTAAACTCGTCGCAAGACCGTTCCCAACCATCGGCGCACAGCTGTGCAAACAGAGCCAACCGACAGATTTTGCTCGATTATGAGGCTGTAGATCCCTTGCTCCTTCAATCATGTCACAAAAAAGTTACTCGGGTTTGTATTTTTGTAGATACAGCTCAACCACATAAAGTTTTATCCAAAAATACAAAGTGTAGATTGACCAAATCGGTAGTCGAAGTAGACTCCACGGAAAGTTATTTTTATCCCGACCAGTTGGCCAACCACGACTCGAACCGATTGCACCGAAAGACACGTATTGGTATTTTTCGATGTGTGGGCTATGACAAATTGATATACGGCGAAAATCACCATACCGAAGATTTTGTAAAATTTTCAATTACTTTATGCACGCTCATCGTGTCATGATGAAGCTTGCACCATTGGACTCGCAACACCAAGTTGTAGGAACGAAATAGTAAATCGTAATACTCTAGAGGGGGGGTGAATAGAGTTGGCAGCGGAATAATGCTAATAAAAAAATGTTAGCAGCACAATCACAGAATATTAATCACAACTAAAATAATGTAAAGGTAAAGTTAAGAGAGCAAACGCAAAGACAGCGATGTATACTGGTATCCCTCTGTTGAGGTCTAATCCAGTCGGTAGAACTCTTGCTACCAGTTGAATCTACTATTGGAAAAACCGCAAGTTTTCTTACGAAGTCCTTGCAACTTCTACAACGCGAGCTTTGATACGAAGAACTCGTCCAACTTCAAATGTGAAGAGGTATTATTCAATCAAGCCTTCTGATTACAATCTCTCAGAAACTTCTAGACCGCACCGTACTGGCAAATCGACTAGAGGATTGTAACTGGCTTGGGATCTGAAATTGAAAGCTCTAAAAAACTCTTTGGAAGACTGAAAGCTTTAGATAGAGAGAAGATTGAAAGTGAATGAGTGAGTTGAAATGATCGAAATCCTTCTCTACTTATAGGAATTTCAAAGACAAACTTCTGACAGAATTCGGGCAGAACTCTATGAGCAAATCTCGGTCAAATCCGCAACTGCAGGAGGACCAAGTAACAAGGATTCAAAATCACAACGGCCACCAACCGAACTCTGGCCGAACTCTGGCCGAACTCGGCCCGAGTTCGGTCAGGGTTTAGTTAGGATTTTTAAAAAGCTTTTTGGTGATTTTTGAAAACTTTTTTGAAAACCTTTTTGTAAACCTTTTTGAGAGGTCATTTTAAAAAACATTTTGAACTCATTTAAGGGTAGCCTATTTGCCAGTACGACTCGGTGTACAACATATTCCTAGACTCAAATAAAATAAAAAATACATTGCATAAGGAATTACAGACTCGAACAGGCAAACAGATCTTCGGTCTTGAATTCAGTGGATAGCCATTCTTGATCATGTCCAAGAGTCCGAGATGTCCCGACTAGCTTCGTATATCCAGACAGAGTTTGATCAATTATTAAAATCAGGTTGACCATATGACCAATGGGCCAACAATCTTCCCCATTTTGATAATTGACAAACTATGAATGATATAACATTTAAGCTTGTTTAAAATAACAAAAAGTAGAATTGTTCATATCCTGTATTATCTCAAAAAAAATGTTAGATCTTTAATTTTTTCCCCCTTTGTCACTTAGCAAAATAATTGCAAAAGAGAAGGCTCCCCCGCAATCAATGCATAAGTAACAAATAGTGAGAAAACACATAAAAAAATAAGACATAAAATTAGAAAAATATCACAGACATGTAATGTCGCAGAACAGAAAAGCATAGCATCATAGGCAAGTTATTTCACAGGCAGCTTTAATGAAAGAAGCAATATAAAGAGATAGTGCTATCATAAACTGAAACTGAAACATAGTGCTAAAAATAAACTGGAATGCCATAAACTACGCATAATCATGTCCATAAAAAAATAACAGAGTACTGAAGCAAACTAAAAAAGTGCTGATAATAATCAAAAAGTACTGATAATAACTTGGAATGTCGGAGCATTTCCAAGTGTACAATAAAATATCACTCAAAATCATATAGTCACATCTCCTCATCATCATCTCAAATATTTAATTCAAAGATCAGTTATTTTAGCCTTCAATTAACATAATTAATTTATTTTATAAATTAAATGTCGTTACACAGCGACTGTCTCAGATTAGCTGTAGGAGTACTGTCCCAGCTGGCGGAGGTTCACCGAAGAACTCTTAAGTACCGCTTCGCTTCAACCGTAGTTGTGGTGACAGACAGACTCTTTATTGGCTTGTCTCTAACACAGTTTTTGCGTATTGAGATATAATCATAAAATAAAATTAATTAATATTATTGACGTCCAAAATTCCTAATTCTCGACGTAAATAATTGAAACGATCTTCCGCTAGAGGTTTAGTGAAGATGTCAGCTAGTTGATTTTCAGTATCTATGTACACAAGGTCTATATCTCCATTTTGATGATGATCTCTAAGAAAATGATGTCGAATCTCGATATGTTTAGTACGAGAGTGACATACTGGATTCTTAGTCAAATTAATAGTGCTCGTGTTATCACAGAAAATGGGAATATGTGTGTAAAATAAATCATAGTCTTCCAAGGTTTGTTTTATCCACAAAATCTGAGCACAACAACGTTCTGCGGCGATATACTCAGCCTCTGTTGTTGATAGGACTACAGAATTTTACTTTTTACTAAACCATGAGACTAAAGCCTTGCCTAAGAAATGACAAGTGCCGCTGGTACTTTTTTTTATCAACTTTGCATCCAGCAAAATCTGCATCCGAATAACCAATAAGGACAAAGGACTTAGTTTTGGGATACCACAAGCCAACAGAAGAAGTGCCCTTAAGGTATCGAAAGATACGCTTAACTGCGCACAAATGTGATTCCTTTGGGTTAGCTTAAAAACATGCACACAGGCAAATACTAAACATTATATCTGAACGACTAGCAGTTAAATAAAGTAAACTACCAATCATACCTCGATACTTACGTGTGTCGACTGGCTTGCCTTGTTCATCTGAATCAAGCTTTGTTAAAATTGTCATTGGAGTGCCAATAGGTTTGACATTGTCCAGATCGAACTTCTTTAGCAAATCTTTTGTGTACTTGGCTTGATTTATGAATGTCCCATTGTTAGTTTGTTTGATTTGCAATCCGAGAAAGAATTTCAGCTCTCCCATCATGCTCATCTCAAACTCATTCTGCATACACTTAGAAAATTCTTGACAGAGAGATTCATCAGTGGATCCAAATATAATATCATCAAAATAGATTTGTATTAAAAGAAGTTTGCCATTAAAAGACTTAATAAACAGTGTATTGTCAACCTTGCCTTTTGAAAAGCCGTTGTCAAGTAGAAAAGAGCTTAGACGATCATACCAAACATGAGGGGCTTGTTTTAAACCGTATAAGACTTTCTTCAACTTGAAAACATGATCAGGGTTTTTGAAATCCGTAAAACCTGGAGGTTGTGCTACAAAAACTTCTTCTTTTATAAAACCATTTAAAAAGGCGCTCTTGACATCCATTTGAAATAGTTTAAAATCATGAAAATATGTAAATGCACATAACATGCGAATGGATTCTAATCTCGCAACTGGGGCATAAGTCTCATCGTAGTCGATACCTTCTTCTTGATTATATCCTTGAGCTACGAGTCGAGCCTTATTACGAGTCACTAAACCATTCTTATTTAGTTTATTTCGGAATACCCAACGGATGCCAATGACCGGACGATCAATAGGCTTAGGAACAAGTTCCCAAACTTGATTACGTTCAAATTGGTTTAATTCCTCTTGCATAGCATCTATCCAAAAACTATCACTACATGCTTCATCAATAGTTTTGGGTTCTAGCTGTGAAATAAATGCAACACTAGAAACAATATCTCTACTGGATATACGAGTACTTACACCTTTGGTAATGTCACCATTTATCAAATTCTTTGGATGATCAGCTATAAATTTTAATCTTTTCGGTAGGCTCTGAAGGTAGCTGGTTCCTGGATCTTCTCTAGGAGGATCAGCTAGTGCCGAGCTTGGTTGAGAATCAGCTGTTGTTGAGCTTGGTACAGTTGGATCTTCATCATTGCCATCGATAGTCATTTGATTCAGTTCATCAAAGGTGACGTTGATTGACTCTTCGATGATCATGGTTCGTTTGTTGAAGACTTTGTATCCTTTGCTCTTGGCCGCATAACCTAAAAATATACCTTCATCGGCCTTTTCGTCAAACTTTCCCAAATTGTCTTTTGTATTAAGAATAAAATATTTACAACCAAATATTCTAAAGTAAAAAACTGAAGGAATTCTATCAAACCATAACTCAAATGTAGTCTTCTTCGATTTGGGTCAAATTAGAACTCTATTGAGAACAAAGCAAGCTGTATTGACAGCTTCAGCCCAGAAATATTTGGGTAGACTAAACTGGTTTAATATCACTCTGGCCATTTTGGATAGAGTTCTGTTCTTACATTCCACAACTCCATTTAGTTGTGGAGTCCTAGGGCATGAGAACTCGTGTACAAAACCTTGTGTGTCACAAAAATGCTCAAACTCTGCATTCTCGAATTCGCCACCATGATCGCTTCTAATACGAGTGATCATATAACCTTTTTCATTCTGTACTTTCTTGCAAAAGACGACAAATTCGGATAATGCATCATTCTTGCGTGTCAAGAAGTATACCCACGTGTATCTAGAGAAAACATCTACAATTACAAAGCGTAAAGTTTACCTCCGAGGCTAGCAACTCTGCTAGGACCAAATAAGTCCATATGTAGCAATTGTAGAGGTCTAGTAGTACATACTGCGTTTACTGACTTGAATGTGGATTGGGTAGCTTTGTTCTTTTCACATTGGCTGTATACCGAATCCTTCTTGAATATTATGTCCGGTAAACCGCATACTAGCTTCTTTGTGGATAATCTTGATATTGTGTCCATATTTGCATGACCGAGTCTCATATGCCACAGATGACTCTCATCGCTTTTAGCCATTAAGCATCTACCTGAAATGTTAGTTTCTTCCAACAAATAGAAAACATATATGTTGTCTTCCCTGATACCTTCAAAGATAGTATTACCAGTTGAGCTATCAACTATAATACATTTGTCTTTGCCAAAATTGATGTCATAACCATGATCAGCCAAATGACTTATGCTGAGTAGATTATGTTTCAACTCGGTAACCAGACAGACATCTTTAATAACAGGATAGGGAGACTTACCAACATCACCGATACCAATAATATACCCTTTCAAGTTATTATCGAAGGAAACATAGCCTTCCTTCTTTTTCTTCGACAGTGTTGCAAATAATGTAGCGTCACCGGTCATATGCCGTGAACAACCACTGTCGAGGATCCATTTGCTTTTAGCATGTGAAGGGTGTTCCACCTACAAAACAGTTTACAGATGAAACTTTTGGTATCCATTTCTTGTAGGGTCCTGAATTGTTAGCTTTTGGTATCCATGCATAAATGTTTAAATCAACAAGCTTTCTCATTCTACATGCAGATGAAATATGACCAATGAGGCGACAATAATGACATTGTACATGTCGAGTGTTGAAAGCTGAGTGGTGTACATGATTGGTAGATTTAGGTTTTCTAGTATAGAAGAAAGCATGCCTATAATCCTGTTTGGGCTTAACCTTTTGGGGTAAAGGTTTGATAGGGTTAGGTCTGACAGTGTTTGGCTTAGAAATGTTCCGATTTTTCGGTAAGTGACACGTGTTAGGGTAGGAAGCAGCAGGCTCAGGCTGTTTTTCTAACCTAATTTCCAATCTTTTGGAAGTGTCATACAACTTAGTATAATCAGAAGTGAGTGATTCCATTCTGATTTGTGCACATCGAAGACTTTTCTTCTCTATAGAAAGTTCTTCCTTGAGTTGGTCAATAATTTTGTCTTTCTCTTCAGATGACTTGGTAGTCTCGTGTAATAATAGCTTTATAGAAGAAAGCTCACCAGACTCACTAACATTATTTCTAACCTCAGCTAGTAGGTCGGTAAGTCTACCTATTTCACCTTTGTACTCTTTGAGTACCTTCTTAGAGGTCTGATACTTGCTACGCAGTTTTTTGTAATCAGTCATCAGGTCACTGAAGGCATCTTCTAATTGCTCAAAGGTGAAGTCATCATAAGTATCAACTACAGGTTTAGTAAGTACCTGATCGAATGCCATAAAGCATACGTTTGCAGCGTCTTCTGATTGTTCGTCTTCTGAGTCGCTGGCTTCACTTTCATGCCATATGCTGGTGTTGGCATACTTCCGTGATGTTGATCTTTTCAGGTTCCTTTTTTCATACCTGTTGCTCTTCTTGCTTGATGATGAGTTTGTAGGACAATCTTTCTTTATGTGTCCCTTCTTCTTGCAGCCGTAGCAGACAGCGTCATCTTGATACCAGTTGTTGCTGCTGTTGTTTTCTTTGGCTCTTTTCTCATATCTCATGAATCTTTTGAATTTCCTTGCTAGGAGTGCTTGATCTTCAGCATCAGTTTCACTGCTGTCTGAGTCACCTTCAGCAGCTTTTCTGTGCTGAGCCTTGAAAGCGATCGTCTTCTCCTTTGGTGCAGGCTCTTCAAAATCTTGTAGCTCCAGTTCATGAGTGAGTAGCTTACCCATGAGTACTTCGAGGGACATAGTTGTGAGATCGTTCCCTTCAATGATTGTAGTAGCCTTTGGAATCCAGTTCTTGGTGAGAGCTCGCAGGAGTTTGCGAATCTTTTCATGGTTACTGTAATCTTTGCCTAGGGAGGACTAAGGATTTACAATATCCAAGAACCTCTTGAACATCTGAGTAATTGTTTCGTTGGGCTTCATTTTGAATACCTCATACTCTTGAGTAAGTCTGCTGACCTTTGATTCTTTGACTTGAGTCGTGCCTTCATGTGTGACTTCAAGTAGCTTCCACACTTCATTAGCCGTTGTGCAGATAGACACCCTGTTAAATTCAGTTCTGTCTAAAGCACAAAAAAGAGCATTAATGGCACGTGCGTCAAGACTGGCCCTTTTCTTTTCTTCCTCTGTATATCTGCTATGGAGTTTTTCAACTAAAACTCCATCAACATTTATACGAGGTGGCTTTTGATAGCCATCAAGAACAATGGACCATAAATCAAAGTCAAGTGATTTCAAGAAGAAACTCATTCGTGTTTTCCAATAGGTATAGTTTGTACCATCAAACAGTGGGGGTCTGTTTGTGGTCTGGCCTTCACTTGTGAATTTCACAGTTGCCATGTGTTGTGCTGTGATCTATATAACAGTTAATTAAAAATGAATAAATAATTGCACTGTTACCTTGCTTTACCTGTAACACCCGCTTTGATACCAATTGTAGGAACGAAATAATAAAGCGTAATACTCTAGAGGGGGGGTGAATAGAGTTGGCAGCGAAATAATGCTAATAAAAAAATGTTAGCACCATAATCACAGAATATTAATCACAACTAAAATAATGTAAAGGCAAAGTTAAGAGAACAAATGCAAAGACAGTGATGTATACTGGTATCCCTCTGTTGAGGACTAATCCAGTCGGTAGAACTCTTGCTACCAGTTGAATCCACTATTGGAAAAATCGCAAGTTTTCTTACGAAGTCCTTACAACTTCTACAACGCGATCTTTGATACGAAGAACTCGTCCAACTTCAAATGTGAAGAGGTATTCTTCAATCAAGCCTTCTGATTACAATCTCTCAGAAACTTCTAGACCGTACCGTACTGGCAAATCGACTAGAGGATTGTAACTGGCTTGGGATCTGAAATTGAAAGCTCTAAAAAACTCTTTGGAAGACTGAAAGCTTTAGATAGAGAGAAGATTGAAAGTGAATGAGTGAGTTGAAATGATCGAAATCCTTTTCTATTTATAGGAATTCCAAAGACAGACTTCTGACAGAATTCGGGCAAAATTTGGGCAGAACTCTATGATCTCGGTCAAATTTGCAACTGCAGGAGGACCAAGTAACAAGGATTCAAAATCACAACGGCCACCAACCGAACTCTGGCCGAACTCTGGCCGAACTCGGCCCGAGTTCTGACAGGGTTTAGTTAGGGTTTTTAAAAAGCTTTTTGGTAATTTTTGAAAACCTTTTTGAAAACCTTTTTGTAAACCTTTTTGAGAGGTCATTTTAAAAAATATTTTGAACTCATTTAAGGGTAGCCTATTTGCCAGTACGACTCGATGTACAACATATTCCTAGACTCAAATAAAATGAAAAATATATTACATAAGGAATTACAGACTCGAACAGGCAAACAGATCTTCGGTCTTGAATTCAGTGGATAGCCATTCTTGATCATGTCCAAGAGTCCGAGATGTCCCGACTAGCTTCGTATATCCAGACAGAGTTTGATCAATTATTAAAATCAGGTTGACCATATGACCAATGGGCCAACACAAGTTTCATCCGATTCTGAGACGTGCAATCAGATCGCCGTATCGCAGGCCCCATGATCCGAATTGACGAGCAGTTTTGTGTTCGGCTCATCAGAATCCAACTTTGGAAATATCGATGAGATGGTATCGTCGTTTAAGCCTTGTTTGACATATAACTTGACCCATTTGAAGACCAGCCAAAATTGGTCTATGTTAACCTAATCTTGGTGTCATATATGGGCTCGCCTGCAGACCCTACTTGGACCTAAAACTACTTATTCTTGTCTTGTGTCCAAATCGAATTTATGAATAGGCGTTTCTAGGTATCTCACCTATTCCAGACTCATTGGTGATAGTTGTGTTTACCATAAAAAATCAAAGACAGGTATTACAGAAATACTAAAATTGATTGCAAACTCGCTTGTACAAAGAAAAGCCTAAAAAGAAATCCTAGAAAACAATCTAAGTACAATTGTTTAGTTTTGATTCTGGAGGGTGATGGTGGGGGCTCGGAAAAGTGTTATCAACTCTGTCTTACTCCGTGGACTATCTGACGCAGTCTTTAACTCTTGAAGAAATTATCTTTTTGAAGGTTGCCAGCCTTTTGCAGGGGTGTGGCACCCTGCTATTTATAGTGGTATGTATGTAGAGCCGTATAGATAGCCGATGGCCTATGGCCACGTGGCTGACTAGCATGTGAAGACCCACTCTTTGGCTGCCATCTGTCAATTTGTTGGGATTTTGCTGCAGCAAATCTGGACAGTTAGGACATGGTCAGCCTGCCACGTGTCCTGTCGCAGGAATCATTTTGAGCCGCATGAGTCTCTTAGTTTTCGACCATGTGGGGCCACATGAGACTCATGCGGCTTAAGTTGCAAGCTTTCTTAGCTTAAGGATTTAAGCCGCATAGATTCTGTATTTTGGTCGCATAAAGCACATGCGGCTTGGATCACAGTCACCTTTTGCCGCATGTAGTTTGGAGACTTTGGGGCCGCATATGTCTGAGCCACATAAGGTTTATGCGGCTTAGGTGATACTCCTTCTGGACGCATGAAGGCGTATGAACCCTGATTTTGGTGACATCTCACGTCTTATCTTTTTGTCAAAGTATCAGAGCTGTCATTTTTGTCAGAACTTGTCAGCTTTATCAAATGAACTGCTCCTCTTGGCCGCATATCTTTCTGCTGCAGCTGTTTTGTCGACGGACCGCATAAGCCATTGAATCTGTCATGCGGCTATCCTTTATCAGAACCTGTTTGACCTAAAGTACTTATGCGGCAATTTGTGATCCGTATGAACCCCATATTTTCCATGCTTCTATAATACCCCATTCAAAGTTTTCAAATTACAAATTTAGAATACTTTGAATAAGAAGCATGGAAATATGTCAAGCTGTAGGGAGTCTTCCAGTCACAGGGAATTTTCGAGCCGCGGAAAAGATCTCGAGCCGCAGGAAAATATTGAGCCGCAGGGAGACTCCATCAGTCTGCCAGCCTGTCACTGTTGTATTTAATTTTTTGATTCGGTTGTGGATCTCTTTTCGAGATAAAGCCGACGGTTATTAGGGATAAAGTCCCCAAATGTCAACATTTATCTTTAATGATCTCGAGAACCGAAGAGACGCTTGACGGTTATTAGGGATAAAATCCCCAAACGTCGTCATTATCCTTAATGATCTTGAGAATCGAAGAGGCATTTTTTAGCAACTCTATAAATAGGGGTCATTCGGAGAGAGATTTTCCTTCTTTCACCTTCTTCTCCTTCGACTTCATCATACTTTCATCTATGGCTCCAAAAGCTTCCAGGTCGACTGGTGCGGCGGCCAAAGGGAAGGGACTTGCTTCTCCGTCGAGTGCGGCAGACGCTCCTTCTATTCATCCCGACATGCAATCCCCTCTCAAGAGTAAGGATAGTGGGCAGACGACGACTGAAATTTTGAATGGCCATAGCGCATATTTCTTGTGCGGGCCTGTCATATACTGCCTATGCTTTAAGCCTGGTCGATGTATGCCTTATCTCATTTGGACCACATGTGTTCTATATGATAGGGCCGCATGGACTGAGCCGCATAACCGCTATTCATTCGAACTTGAACTGCATAGGTGCCTCAAGATTGATCTGTATGAACATTTTATGACTGAGCCGCATAGGTGCCGCATGAGCACTCTATGTTCGGGCCACATGAATATTGTATGGCTGGGCCGCATGATTGCCTCGTGACTGATCCGTACGAGTATTGGACCACATGAGTATTTCATGATTGAGCCACATAAGTACCTTATAATTGAGCTGCATAGGCACTTCATGACTGAGTCGACTAAGAGTCTCATTACTGAGCCGTATAAGTGTCTTATTACTGAGCCGCATAAGTGTCTCATAATTGAGCCGCATGCATACTTCATGTCTGAGCCCCGTAAATGCTTCATGACTTGAGCTGCATGAGTACTCTCATGAAGCCAGCTTCATGACTTTTGGGCCGCATGGGTTCTGCTTAGGCCGCATAACTGAAAAAGAACATAATCTTTTGTTTTCTTTTTGGTGCTAAGCCTCCCTTACTTCCACGTTTTGTAGGGATCTGGATGGAAAACTTCTCCAAGACCGGTGTCGACGATAGAGTGAAAATATACCATTCTGACACATACATCAGACAGCTCAGAACTCCTCATGCTTCGGAAGAGTTTTCCCCGTGCTATTTTGGTATACACATCAAACAACTCAGGACTCTTCATGATTCGGAAGAGTTTTCCCCAGGTGGTAGGAAGGGCCTTTACACTACCAAAATACAGTAAATTAACGACGGACAATTAGCGACGGAAATTTTTAGTCGGCATTAGCGACGGCTTCGCGGCAGCTCGCCGACAGATTACCAACCACACGCCTTTACATTTTTTATTTCAATTTTAGGGGGAGAAAAGGTCGCATATCCGTCGCTAGGTAGTCGAAGATGTAGCGACGGAACTCCAGTCGTCGCTATGTAGTCGATTATTTTGCGAGAATTGTGTAGAGAATTGGCGGGACATTTTTTTGACTACGTAGCGACGGATATTCAGTCGACAAGTATCAATAATAGCGACCACTTGGCGACGGATAATTAGCTGTCGCATTTCCGTCGCTAAATTTACGTTCCAGACTTAAAATGAAACGGCGGGGGGAACTTTTCGCATTCCCCCCAAAATTCACTCTCTCTTCTCTCTCTCTCTCTCTCTCTCTCTCTCTCTCTCTCTCCCGCGGCTTCGTTGAACGGCGTCGGCGTCCTCTCCTCTCTCTCTCCCGAAGGTAATCCCCTCTCTCTCTCTCTTTCTCTCTCTCTCTCTCGATCTCTCTCTCTCTCTGTCACGGTGTCGACGTAGGGGCAGCGGGGGCGGCGGGCTTGGGGACATTCGGGGGCTGGGCGGCTGGCTTGGGGCGGAGGCGTCGGGGGCTGGGCGGCGGGCTTGGGGCGGGGGCGTCCGGGGCTGGGCGGCGGGCTTGGGGCGGGGGCGTCGGGGGCTGGGCAGCAGGCTTGCATGGGGCGGGGGCGTCGGGGGCTGGGCGGCAGGCTTGGGGTGGGGACGGCGGGGGCTGGACGGCGGGCTTGGGGCGGCGGGCTTTGGTCGGGGGCGGCGGGGGGCTTTGCTTATCAAATTCATCTGAGTTTATATATTGGCTAAATAATGTGTTATCCATATTGGGTGTTATCCATTAGTTTGGTGGTGTTTGGATTAGTAAATGTGAATATGGAGTTTGGGTTCATGGTGTATATGTTCACTGTGTCAAGGACAGTGCGAGTTCTTCATCTGCATAAGTCAGTTGTGTGCTTCTATATAGATGTATATATCTATACATCTAACTGTGATATACATATATATGTGTATGTGTGCTTTAGAGAGTGAGGAATGAAAAGGCAGGCCTACCATGCCTATTAGCATGCGGGATGGCTTGGGATATATTGTGTGAGTGTAGACATGGTAGGAATTATAGGTAATTAATGCTAGTGTGACTAGACTAAGGTAGTGCTTGCTAGGTAGTAAGGACACTCTAGTATCCTAACCAAGTTAATTTTAGACTAGATATTTAGGATATAGCTCCCATATCCTAGAAGTGGACTCTTGCAATTTAGAAATAGATAGATTGACTCAGTTTGATTAATTGACCTATAATCGGTATCGGACTATCGGTATTGGACTGTATCCTAAATATACTAGAGTGTAGACATGGTAGGAATTATAGGTAATTAATGCTAGTGTGACTAGACTAAGGTAGTGCTTGCTAGATAGTAAGGACACTCTAGTATCCTAACCAAGTTAATTTTAGACTAGATATTTAGGATATAGCTCCCATATCCTAGAAGTGGACTCTTGCAATTTCGAAATAGATAGATTGACTCAGTTTGATTAATTGACCTATAATTGGTATCGGACTATCAGTATCGGTATCGAACTATCGGACTATCGGTATCGAACTATCGGTATCGGTATCGCACTATCGGTATCGGTATCGGTATCGCACTATCGGTATCGGTATCGCACTATCGGTATCGAACTATTAGTAACAACTGTACTTAGATTTTTCTCTTTTCGAGCTAGAATACTAGCGGATCCACCAGTTACATGATTATATACTAATTCTGTTTAGTTTGTCTTACTATACAGATTTTTACATCCAACCTGTGATGGATCGTTATTTCGTTGATCCTACATGAATGTACAAACGATAACACGAGAGCAAAATAGGTGTGAGTGACGATTTTCAGGCAGACGTGGAAGTGTTTCTTAAGTATGCTATGAGCAAAGCTCAGTTTATGGACGGTAACAAAATCAAGTGTCCATGTCGTAATTGTCGCAATAGACGTTACGAAGAAGTGGTGAGTGTAAGAGATCATTTGACCCGTAAGGGTTTCGTACGTGATTACGGCCTGTGGTCATCGCAAGGTGAACTATATGCCGAAAGACAGGTTGCGAATGCTGCTACTTCTGCTTTTGATGATAATGCTACAGCGGATTTTGTCGTCGATGACGACGAATGCTCCGTTGATTATGGAGACATGCAGAACCTTGCACGAGATATGGTGTACGACGCAACAGGGCCTAATTTTGATCCGGAGGATCCTAATCCCGAGGCGAAGGAGTTCTATGATATGTTTCAGGATGCTGAAACTTCTTTATATCCTGGTTGTGATCCACATTCCGTACTGTCAGTGACGATGCGGTTGTTGAACATAAAGTCCGATTTTAACTTGCCACAAACTTGCTATGATCGGATTACACAACTAATGAAAGAGGTGTTACCGAAGGAATCAAAAGAGCTTCCAAAAAACTTCTACAAGTCGAAGATGATGGTCCGACAACTGGGACTGGGGTACGACAAGATAGATTGTTGTCTCAACGGATACATGTTGTACTACAAGGAGAACGAGGATGTAGAAAGTTGCAGCTTCTGTAATGCGGATCGTTACAAGAAAGTCAGGGGAAAAGGAAAGTCAACTAGAAAACGACGTCCTTATAAGTATATGCATTACTTGTCGATCACGAAGCGCTTGCAGAGGATATATATGTCTCAGAATACAGCAGAACACATGACGTGGTACAACGAAGAACACACAAAGGACGATGGAGAATTGTCACATCCTTCGGATGGAGAGGCGTGGAAATATTTCGATTTTTGCCATCCAAATTTTGCTGCAGAGCCCAAAAATGTACGCATGGGGCTATGTTCTGATGGATTCGCCCCTTTCGGGCAGTCGTAATCTCAATACTCCTGCTGGCTGGTCATTCTGACCCCTTACAATCTGCCACCATGGATGTGTATGAAGACTTCTTATATGTTCTTGACAGCTATCATACCGGGCCCCAAAAATCTGACGAAGAATATCGATATATATTTACAGCCGTTGGTGGATGAGCTGAAACAGTTGTGGGAGATCGGCGTCACGACCTATGATATTTCTAGGAAACAGAACTTTCAGATGAGAGCTTCACTGATGTGGACAATCAATAATTTTTCTGCATACGGTATGCTGTCGGGATGGAGTACTCACGGTACCTTGTCTTGTCCGATATGCATGCCAAATAGTAAGGCGTTCCGCCTTAAGCATTGAGAAAAAACTTCTTTCTTTGATTGTCATCGTCAGTTTCTGCCCGCGAGTCATCCTTGGAGAAAGAACAAGGACGCATTCAGAGCTGGAAAACAAAAATTTTCTCATCCGCCTGCCAGATTATCGGGATACGATATTTGGAAAGATGTAAAGGACTTGTCCACTATAATAGAAGATCCATCGAACAATCGTGTCGATGGGTTCGGACAAACCCATAACTGGACCAAACGAAGTATCTTCTGGGACTTGCCTTATTGGAAAGATAATCTTATAAGGCATAATCTTGATGTTATGCATATCGAAAAGAATGTGTTCGATAATGTCTTCAATACCGTCATGGACATTAAAGGAAAGATGAAAGACAATCCAAAAGCAAGACAAGACATTGCCGAGATATGCAAGCGTCCTTATCTGAACTTGATACAAAGGGGAGCTGCTGGACAATTAAGTAAGCCGATAGCGCAATACACATTGAGCAAGGAAGATAGATTAATAATCTGCAAGTGGGTATCTACTTTAAGATTTTCCGACGGCTATGTGTCAAATTTGTCTAGATGCGTTGACCTCAATGAACGCAAGCTAACGGGAATAAAGAGTCATGACTGCCACGTGTTTATGGAAAGATTACTGCCTATTGCTTTGAAAGAGTTGTTGCCTTCTGCTGTATGGGTTCCGTTGGCCGAACTATCAATATTTTTTAGGGATATTTGTTCAACTAAGTTGACTGTGCAACACATGGTTGAACTTGAGGAGAAGATTATCTTAACAATTTGCAAGTTGGAGAAAATATTTCCTCCTGGCTTCTTCGACAGCATGGAGCATCTACCGATTCATCTAGCATACGAAGCCCGTGTCGGTACATCTGTTCATTATCGATGGATGTACCCATTTGAAAGTTACATAAAAATTGATATAATTTAAGTTGAATTTCAGTGGGTTTTAAAATTCTTTCTTAATTCTCAAGATAATTTGTCTCTCTAGATACCTACACCATCTAAAGAAGAAAGTTGGCAACAAAGCTCATATAGAGGCTTCGATATGCGAAGCATATCTTATCGAAGTGGTGTCAAACTTCTGCTCCATTTATTTCGATACTCATATTAAGCCAAATCAAAATAGACCTCAAAGGAATGACGAGGACGTTGAGGATGGAGGAATATTCAATGTAAGGGGCAAGCCTGTTGGGGCTAGTAAAAGATGGTGGTTGACAGACGACGAGTATGATGCCGCTCACCGATATGTCTTGTTAAACTGTGACATACAAGAAGTGAAAGATTTGGAGAAGTAAGTCAGTACACTTGTACTCGTTATAATCTAGAATTTGATGAAGTAAGTGACTACACTTATATATTCTTATTTTCTCTAATAGTGTATTTAGAGATGAAGTCAAAATGAGGAGACCCGATATTACCGATGAGGGACTTCAAAGAGAGGTTGATTGTACATTTCCGTCATGGTTTCGCAAATACGTAAGTAACTATGATTATAATTGAGATTATTAATATATAATCTGAAATATTTAAATTATAAATATTTGTTTACAGGTTTTATTGCCTGAAACAACACTCACTCATGAGAGTGTTCGTTATCTGGCACTGGGACCGAAGAAGCAAATAAAGACTTGGCCAGGCTATGTCGTTAATAGCTTCAGGTTTTAGTCAACTCAGAATGCTATAAATGTCGAATTTATCAATGACGGCGTCAGTACCAAGGATTCCGGTGTTTGTATAAGAGGCACCATCTATGACGACGAGCCGGACTTCGACTATTATGGAGTGCTTCGAGATATTGTAGATTTATAATATACTGGCCCATATGATATGCATATTGTGATGTTCAAATGTGAGTGGTTCGATACGACACGAAATATCGGTTGGAGAATCGATAAACAATTTGGATTCGTCGATATAAATCTTCGCAGGAGGTATAGAGGGTCTGATACATTTGCGATAGCAAATTAGGCTGTTCAAGTCTACTATACAAGCTACCCAAGGCGTCGTAGAGATCGATTTGACTGGTGGACAGTATGCAAGATTAAATCTAGAAATACATTCAACGTTGGAGACCAAGTATACCAAGAGGACCAGATCGAAAAGTCCCAATACTTGGGACAACACTCAGATACAATGGATGTTGAAGATATTATTGAGGAAAATAGAAGGGAGGAAGAGGTTGATACACAAGACTTAGCTGTCAACCAGGGGAGAAAGAGGCGTCTTATCCCAAATATTGAGGCAGAAGAAGAAGAAAAAGACGAAGAAGAAGAAGAAGAAGAAGAAGAAGAATTTGATGGGGATGAGGATACAGATGAAATCGACGATGAGGATGAGGATGAGGATGAGGATGAGGATGAGGAGGATGATGATGAAGACGAGGCCGAGGATGAGAACGAAGACGATGATTAGGTTAAATATTGTTGTATATTGAAAACACTTCCAAATTCGTGAATTAAGTTTGACCTCATAAAAGCAATTACGTGAATTCATGTTTTTTTCATTCGATTATTTACTTATTGCAGATGACACTCCTAGTCTTTTTCGTCGCGACGGCACTCGTCTCCCTACTGGTGGTATGTATATTTTAGTTTAGTTTTTTATATCCATTTACACTTTTATATTGTTAATTATGTTTATGTGTTCTATTTATAGGTCATGATGGCTGGCCGTGGTCATGGTGGTGGTGGTGGTGGTGGTGGTGGTGGTGGTGGTGCGGGTCGTGGTCGTGGTCATAGTGGTGCTGGTGGTCGTGGTCGCATTCAAAGTTCTCGGGATGTGACCCCATCGAGCGAGCCCGACCCGGAGAGTACCCCGGGCACAGACGCAACCCGCCCTCGATCGACCACTTCATCGAGGCATGAGTCCGGATCTGCTAGCGAATCCGTTTCGCTATCGGAACCACCAGCAGCGGATCCACCAGGGGATGCCACAGTTACTGCAAAGTGGGCCCCGGAGTACCCCCATACTCGGTTCTATCCGGTTACTGGAGAGTATATACGCGGACCCGCAGATCCTCCGACGGCACCAGAGAGGTCGAGAGGCGAGTTCCGACAAGAGCTATGGCCCGCGGAGACCTCGTAAGTAAATTTAAGATAATTTATTAAATTTCTTTCATTTATTCAAGTTAATAATCCAGTCATTTCTTCTTTGTAGGTTTTTTCTGTTTAATGTTGGCAGGGCTCTTGGAGAAATTATCAGGGCTAACTTCTACGATCCCTACCTCAACTTTTTGTCGGTACCCCCAAACGTGCAGTACGTCTGGCTCGACGAGTTGAGGGTATATATCTATAACTTTTGGTTAATTATTAGTTACTCTTTAATCAACCATTTTTTAAATTATGTAATAATTGAATTTCTATGTTAGACGACGTACTGGTGGCCCCCCCATCGCGAGGACGCGATCCGCAGGACCTACAGAAGCGCTGCCTCGAAGAAGATACGGGATATGATTCATGACCTAAAAATGGGGCATACGAGGCCGAATTGGATCCGGCAGGAGTATTATGAGGACCTCTTAGGTATGATGGATACCCCTACGTACAAGGAGAAATTGGAGAAGGCGAAGGCGAACCGACAGGCCGTGGGCCTTCATACAGGGGGATCAAGGTCCCACGCAGCGACACTTGCAGATTTGGTGAGCAACCGTAAATTTATTTCACTATCGAATTAGGTATTATTAATTAAAGGAGTTAATTAGTTTCTACGGAAATTTTGTATGCAGGCCCAACGGGCAGTGAAGGAGGAAAGGGCGCCAGAATCGGTCACCATGCACGACGTGTTCCAGCATACGCACAAAAGACGGAAGGACGGGAGCTTCGTCGGCGAGAGGGCCAAGGATACTGATGTAATTACTTATGTTTATGAGATTTACATTAGAATTAAAAGTATTCAGACTATAACTTAGGTAAACTTAGGATTCACACTTAACTTAGTGAAACATAGGATTTAGATTATAACTTAGGTAAATCTTATAATATAAATACATTCATTTGATAGGCTGCGTATCGTGAGGCCCTTAGTCGGGCTCAGTTAACTGACACCGAGGATGTCGGTGAAACGACGGCCGCTCGGACGCCCTCTTCTTTGGCCGCTCAGAACGACTTGTTCGTAGATACCGTCGGCGGCTTTCAGAAAGGGTTCATGTACGGAGTCGGCTCCCTAGGGCTGTTGCACATGGCGACGCAGAGATTTCCACCGACACCGCCTCCTCCCGTGGCCCCGGCAGACGATGATGTTAGGTCGCAGCTTACGCAGCTGTACGAGGCGGTGTCGTCTTTGTGGGAACAATTTGCCACATACTTTTTGCCTCCGTCTGCTGCTGCCGGTCCGTCTGCTGATGGTGTTGGTCCATCTTCTACTGGTCCGTCGACTGCTGGTGTCGGTCCATCTTCCGTGGGTCATCTTTTTTTCAACCCTGATGCCCCTGTGGTACCGCCTATGACTGTGATGTCACTCCTGGATCTCATGTCCCCAGAGCAGCTACGCCGACTTCCTAGCAGTGTCTACAACGGCTTGCCTTCATACCTTGTAGAGGAGTATATTCGTCGGTCGCATCTGGGATTACCACCACCGGACAATCGACCTCCTCCTTCTTCTTGAAATATTGTATTAAGAAAATTTGGAATATTTGTGAGAGCTTTGGATTAATTGTGCTATAATCGGATTATAGCACCGGATATTATGTTACTCTTCAAGATAATTGATGTTTATTTTCTATTAATTTGGTTTGGTCTGTGATTCTTGGATAATTGGTGTGCATTAAATTCGTATGTGCATATTTGGTCTATATGATTCTTGGATAATTGGTGTACATTATATATTTGGTCTATGTGATTGTTGGATAATTGGTGTGCATTATATATTGGTTTGGTTTATGCATATATTTGTGAACAGAGAAAGTGCTGCAATTTTTTTCCAAAAAACTCAGTTAGCGACGGACTAGTGACTGTTTCACGACGGATATTTCCAGTTTTCGACGGATTTTCGACGAAAACGTCGTCGCTATCTGGAGATTTTAAACTGTTTCCAGGTAGCGACGGGAGATCGACGGAATATCCGTCGGCAAGGTTCTGGTGGTACATACTTCGACGGAATAGCGACGGCATATCCGTCGCCACAGCGACTGATAATCAGCCACTAATCAGTCGCTCTCGCGACTGCTTAGCGACGGACAATCCGTCGACAAGGTTCTGGAAATGCTTAACATTTCCAGAACCGTGGCGATTGATAATCAGCCACTAATCAATCGCTATTTCGACGGCGTAGCGACGGATTAGTGACCACTCTTCCGTCGCCATGGTGCTGGAAATGCCAAACATTTCCAGAACCTTATCGACGGATATTCCGTCAGTAATCCGTCGCTAATCCGTCCTTCATTATCGACGACTACCGACGGATTAGTGACGGAATGATACGCTCTGATACGCTGTTACGACGATTTACTGACGTACTTTACGTCGCTATTGTCTACACAGTTCAGTATTTAATACTTGAAATGGACGACAGTCCGTCGGAAATTAGTCGCTAATATCTCGTATTTTGAAGTCGATTAGCCGTCGCTATTCCGTCGCCTAACGACTACATAGCGACGGACCCTTATTAGCGACGAGCTGATTGTCGACGGATTGTTTTGGCCAAAATTCGTCAGTTATCGGTCGCTAATAGGAATTCCCGTCGGACTGGCGACGGATCCGGCCGTCGCTAAATCGAGAAATTTTGGTAGTATTATACCTCGGAGAGTTAGACGGTAGTCAGGCGTCATTATGAACGTGCTGCCTTCACGGCTCTCCAATAGGCGAAACCACCATCAGGGATGATGTTTTGAAGGTATGGTCCTTCGAGGGAGTGGGGCTAAGACATCCGCAATACGGAGGACAGGATAGCATGCTATATTTTCCCTCCTCCAAGCAGCTCCTTGGGGATTCAACAGCCTTATTTGCTTCTCAGCAGTAAAACATGACCTCTTTCGAGGGCCATGAAATTGCTTTTTTGGCGAAGTACTGTCAAACTTACCAAATTATGTATTGCTAGATTTTTCTTTTTTTATTTTCTGCTGTCGATGTAGTCCTATGGATGTAACTGATTTTGAATAAGCAGGGTATGTTCACTCCATTTTTTATTTGTGGTATTTTGTGGTGCTTGTACTAGAGGGCCTAATACAGCATTTGTGTTTGATAACGGACACCCCACTGAGGGATTTTATGGACCTATTACCCTTTTGTGCATGGAAATGCGAGCAAATAGATTTGAATGATATTTTGTGGACCTACTACTCCTTGGCGCACCGATGGTGCGAGTAATAGATTAGAATGATTTTTATGGACATATTACCCTTTTTGTGTATTAGCGATGCGAGTACTGATAATAAGTAGAGAGAAAACCGACATATTCACTCAGATGTAATGAGGACGTGGTAAATATGGGTCTAAAGTAGAGCCTCCCTACTCAGAGGTAATGATGACGTGGTAGGAGTAGGCCAAATAGGGATACACAGAACAACTCAGAGGTGTTATCAACGTGGAAGTTCTATGTATTGGGTGATTTGTTTGTGATGGACGGGAAAATAACTCAGAGGTAATATGGACATGGTTGTTTTTTTTCGTTGGAGAATTTTGTGAACCTATTACCCTTTTTGTGCACTGATGGTGCGAATAATAGATTAGGATAAGTTTTATGGATCTATTACCCTTCTGCGCACAGGTGGTACGGGTAATAATTTCGAGGCAAACTCTTGGTGGAGAAAAGATATGACCAGAAAGTTCATGGATATGACCAGGAGACGAGGTATGAATCCATTCGGAGTAGTCAGAGAGTAAGTTCAGTAGTACCTGAGGGTATATAACTCAACAATCTGGGAGTTTTGAGGTCAGAGTGTAAGTTCAGCGATACCAGAGGGTACATAACTCACAATCTGAGAGATATGTTGGAAGATGTCGTTTAGACATAATATTTCTTGAGGAACTTATCGTTGATGGGCATCATGAGCAAGTCTCTATTTTATTTTGCGAGACGGTACGCACCGTTGGAGAATACTGTCTCGATGATGAACAGGCCCTCCCATTTGGGCTTGAATTTGTCGGGGGTCTTGTGATTCATGACCATTGGTCTGCGAATGGCCAAGAGGAGATCGCCGACTTGAAATATTCTCTGTTTGAATTTCTTGTTGAAAGCTCGAGAGATGTGTGCTTGGTAGAGCTATATGCTTTGTTGAGCTTGTAAACGCTTCTCATCTAATGCTTCCAAATCTTGTAACCGTCAGTGGTAGTTATCGTCCGACATTAATCGGTAAGTAAGGGCCACTCGAAGTGAGGGATCTGAGTCTCTAATGGGAGGACTGCCTCGCTCCCATAAACCAAGAAGAACGGTGTATTTCGTGTAGCCGTCCAAATTGTGGTATGATATGCCCATAAGCACTCACCTAGTTTTTATTCCAGTCGCATTTGTTTGCAGACACGAACTTTTTGAAGAGCTTGATTATGGTTTTATTGAAAGCCTCAGCCAGACCGTTAGCCGATGGGTTATATACTATCGAGGCCATGTTCTGAATCCGATTCTTGTCACAAAATTGATAAAAAGTGTGGCTTGCGAACTGCGGACCATTGTCTTGAATAATCCTCCGGGTTAGTCCAAAACGGTAGATGATGTGATGTTTTATGAAACTAATCACGTTCGATATCTTAACCTCTGCCAGCAGAACAGTTTCTGCCCATTTGGAGAAGTAATCGGTGATTACAAGTATGAACCGATGCCCTCTAGATGACGGTGGGGTGATTGGCCCAATGATGTCCATTCCCCAAGCTTCAAATGGCCAAGAGGCCACTGTTGGGTATAAGAATTTAGATGGCAGATAAATGAAATCGGCATGGATCTGGCAAGCCTTGTACTTCTTTGTATAATCAACCGCATCTGCTACCATTGTGGGCCAGTAATAACCCATCCGGCGGAGACGATCTAGCAATTTTGGGCCAGGTTGGTGAGCCCCACAAGTGCCATCATGAGCTTTGCGTAAAGCTTCTCTGGCTTCTGTGTTTGACATGCATCTTAATAGTAGCCCATCGTAGGATCGTTGATATAATATTTTTGTCTCTGTATCATAGAAGAATCTGAGGGAGCATCTTCTGATTGAAGTTGCTTCCTTCACATTCTCTGGCAGAATTCTATATACCACAAAGTCGATAAGCGGGTGTCTCCAGTCTTGTATGTCGTTGGTTATCTAGGCGGTGTAACTCGTACTCAGTTGAAGATTGTTCCTAGGACAGACCAGCTCATGGCCTATTACGTCGACTAGATAATGAGTATCGTTTGGAAGCGCCAAGGAAGCGGTGAGACCTGCTAGGGCATCGGCTTCGATATTTTGGAGCCTAGGAACATGTTCTATAAAGAATCCTTTTAAGGTTGCAATGATGGAAATTGTTGTCTGATAGTAGGGAATCAGGTCCTCATTACGAACCTCGTATGAACCTCGGATCTGGTTAACAACCAACTGTGAGTCACCATATGCTTCCAAGTACTTGATCCCCACTTCTTTTGCGAGTTGAAGCCTAATGACTAGTGCGTTATATTCGGCTACGTTGTTTGAACAAGGTTTTGTAAGAGAATATGCCCGATTGACCACTAACCCAGAGGGGGAAATTAATACTACCCCGACGTCCAGCGACGATATCACCTTGTGGCCCTGTTCTTAAAGTGCCGTCAAAGAACATCTGCCAAATGGCGTCATGTGAATTCATGTTCGAGGCGACGACTTCGTCAGGAATTTCTTCATAGATTCTGGTTGTTTCTGAGCCTGGATGGGCTGCTAGAAAGTCAGCCAGGGCTTGACCTTTGATAACCTTCTTCGGAACAAAAACCATGTCGTATGGAGATAATAGTATCGCCCAGGTGGCTATACAAGAACTAAGTACACTGGACTTGGTCATGAGAACCCTGAGAGGATTAACTCGTGAAACAACATGGATGGTCTGCCCTGTCACATAGTGTCATGTTTTTTGAATGGCGAACACCAGGGCAAGGCACTCCTTCTCTACGACGGTGTACCTATGTTCTGGTCCTGCCATCATCCGACTGAGATAGTAGATGGCTTGTTCATGTCCCGTATCGTTATTCTGTGCTAGCAGAGCACCGAGGGAGTGTTCCATCACCCGTACATAGAGCAAGAAGGGCTTTCCGACGACCGGGGCTACCAGAACTGGCGGATTCGTCAAGTACTCTTTAATGTCATCGAAGGCACGCTGACATTCCTCGTTCCATACGAAAGAGACGCTATTCCTCATGAGTTGAGTGAAGGGTTGACATCGCCCTGAGAGATTAGATATAAACCTCCTAATATAGGCTAGTCTTTCCTGAAGGCCGCGGAGTTCACGGAGGTTCCTGGGTGGACTCATCTCCAGGATTGCTTTTGTTTTGTCGGGATCTTTGTGAATGCCCCGGGAAGTAATGACAAAACCCAAGAGCTTTTCGCTGGACACCCCCAGGAAAGACTTGGTAGGATTCATCTTCAGGTTGTGTGCTCGCATGAGGTCAAACACTGTTCTCAAATCATGTAAGTGATCATTTTTTAGCAGCTTTTGATGGCGATGTCATCAACGTAACACCCCGCCGTCTTGCACAAATGATCTCTGAATATGACACTCATAGCCTATTGATATGTAGTACCAGCGTTCTTCAGGCCAAAGGGCATGACTGTATAACAATATACGCTGATCGATGTTCGGAATGACGTATGCTTCTCGTCATCAAGAGACATCTTGATTTGATTATATCCTAAAAAGCCATCCATAAAGGACATGCGCTCGAAGCCATATGTATTATCGATCATTATGTCGGTGATCGGAAGAGAGAATTCATCCTTAGGGCATGTCGTATTCAGATTACGAAAATTAATGCAAATTCGGATCTTTTTGTTCTTCTTGATGAGTGGTACTTTGTTGGCTACCCAGTCTGGGTGCTGCTCTTCGCGGATGAAACTGCTAGCTATCAGCTTCTTTACTTCCACTCCAATGAAATTCATGATGTCTGGACGAAATCGTCGTTGCTGTTGCTTGACTGGTTTTGCGTCCGGATAAATATTGAGTTTATGAAGTGCGATCTCGGGGTTTAGTCCTGGCATGTCTTCATAGCTCCAGACAAAGACGTCGATGTATTCTCTGACGAGTTGTAACAACGACTCCCGCTTGTCGTCTGTTAGGTTTTTACTGACGAAGATTAGCTTCGGAGAGGATTCATCGCCGAGGTTCACTTGCATAACCTCTTCCTCGGTGGGAGGATCATAAAGTTCAAAGCGTTTCTCCTATTGTGCGTCTAGTTGCTGGACCCACGGCTCCAACACAAGTAGTTCAAGTAGATCTTCGTCCTCCTCTTCGACATCAGCGGATGTCATGTTGACGGATAATATTTGTCTAAATATATTCCAATACTGCTATCAAAGTCATAAATGGGTGACTCGGACGAATAAGAGTGACATTCACATTCTGCATCGGAACTTTCGGGCGTTGTTGGTGGTGTGACATACCCGAGGCCACGTCTGGATCTGTGATAATAGTCCTGAGGTTTCCCTGCCGGTGCCGATAGCTGTAGAGGCAATCGCCGACCGCTGTCGTGATTCAGATCCGGGGTAGCCTCCATGTCGTACCCCTGTTTTTGCATGAAGTACTTGGCTTGAGGACTTTACAGGTAGAGCGGTAATCTTCCAGAGTCGGGTCCAAGACCGGACTCTTGTGGCATGAATGATTGAGGACCTTCTTTCTGGCCAAAGATGATCGTGTGATCCCATCCTCTTCTGTCTGGGACCAGGAAGTAGGCACCTTTAACGGGAGCAATTTGATTTAGGGTATGGACAGTTGTCACCCGTGTGTACAGACTAACGTCTAGACAGTCCCGTGCAGCATACATCAGATTAGGCTTATCATACTCAGAATAGTCTAACGGCAGCCTCTTATTGATGAAATAAGGAATTTTGTCCACAAGGATTATATTATCTGGAGAGGGGCTATCCACCTTGCCACCAAGTATTTGGCGAGTTCTATGTCTTCTTCGGCTACCCCGTACGAGCTTAGAGGTCGGGATGCTATCTTGGGCAACTTGACCACCAAGGGTTCAGCTTGAGGTATTGGCTTGCCTGAGAGTGTTGGATCGACACTTGTTTGATGGCTCGTCTTGGGAAGACGGATGACAATTGGTTCGGCAGGGGACTTTGTGCCTTCTGGTTACCTCTGAGTGGACTTTGGCAATCGGATCACCATCGGCGTTACAGAGGGCCCCGCATCTTCTTGTTGCAATGGATTAGATTTCGGCAATCAGATCACCATCAGCCCCATGACAGGTTTTGGCTCCTGGCTGGATCTCGGGAGCCGTATGACCATTGGTTCCAACTACGTAGGTGAGACAGGAGAACCGAGCACCTCTTTATGCAAGGTTGGGACGAGGGGTACGGCCTTGTCCGGTTTGTGGGCCTGGAGACAAATTTTCAAGGGTCCTTCTGGCCCTATGACGGCCTCCAGTTCGTCAGTTATATGTTTCCTGGATTCGTCATATAGACAAGCCTGCGAAGAATAATAAGATTCAACCCCTTTGAAGGGATCGATATCGACGAATTCAGTTTTCACGAAGCCGTGCTTATTGACATACTTGAAGCAATGGTGAAGGGTGGATGGCACGATCATGTAGTCACGTATCCACAGACGTCCCAGGAGGATATTTTAGGAGGTGTCTGCATCTATGACGTAGCAGGTAACCTCTGTCTTCAGGTCACCAATCTGATATTTCAACCGGATCTTCCCTAGAGGATAGCTCCTTCCCGAGTTAAAACTGCTAATGGCAGTAGTGGTCGCCGCTAGCCAGTGCATAGGGTTGCCAAGAAGTTGAAGCAAACTTTTCGGGATGATACTTATTGACGAGCCAGAGTCGATAAGCATCCGATCCACCTTGATGTCGCCTATGTATCCAGTGTAGTACAAGGGGGCGATCATACAAATTGGACTTGATCAACATGTCCTGTGGAGTAAATATGATGTTGGGCATTACATCTGTGCTACCGCTGCCCTGTAGATCTGCTGGCGGGTCTTCCCCTGGAGGCTTGACCTGAGCTAAGTAGGCATCAGCATTTTGGAGTGCTTCGCTTAAAGCGATACGAAGATCCTTGGAGAGCCTTAGGAGCTCGTATAACGATAACTTTGCTGGCGTATTAGCTAATTGTGCTAATATGTCAAAGTTGTAAGGTCTTTCTAGTCCCTGAGGTATATCATACGGAGTGGCCTGTCGAAGCGGGTTCCTTTGGCTTGGATTTATCCGTCGGTGGAGGCTGAGATGGCCTTGGAACATCAGAAGGAGGCAATGTTGTAGGCTGAGGATCTTCGACTGAACTATCCCGTGCGGGCTGGACTTGTGCTCCAGACCGGGTATCAACGGCTGCAGCTTCCTCAGCCTCGGCTGAAATTGTATGGCAGGATCTAGACTTTCTACCCTTCTTCTTGTTGGTAGGAGATGACACCGCCTGAGTAACTTCGGGCACTAAGTCCGAGTGTACCCACTTGATTTCTTCTCGCGAGGTGGTGAGAGGTACCAATCCAGATGTCTGGTTCCGAACGGATGAAAGATTGGTAACTTCTATCGTCACCCGGGGGACAGGTATTACCCCGTCTGGAGTGCTTGTTAGAGAAAATTTGCCGAACTGAATTGACACCATGTTCGCTGCCACGGTAACCTCTTCAAAGTCTATCGACAGAGCTTTGGAGTCGATAAGACTCTGAATGTACTGCTTTAATTGGAAGCAGTCATGAGTGGAATGATGGACATAGCGTGGAAGTGACAGTATTTTGGGTCCTCCATTTCTGTCGTTCGGGGCTCATGCCTTGGTGGAGGGAGCTTGTAATGCCCCAGTCCCAAATATACGTAGGACTAGGAACGTAGACATGCCAGCCGTATAACAAATATACGTAAGCTGTAAAATGCAGTAAACAACAACTAACTAATCTCATCCACAAAATAAAGGAATAAAAGATATCATATAATAAATTATTTTGGATACAATATGTTGGGTGGAGACACATCTACTACCAACCAAAATAAAAAAGAAGAAGTACATGATATATAAAAGGGCTAAGCAGAAGTAGCAAGGAGGAACCAAGTCACGTCATCTTCGAATAAATGGAGAAGACCACGATCCCAGCTAGGATACCTGCGGAAGACATGAACACACACCTGGGGAATAACCAGGTCCTCAGAGAGACGTAATAAGATATAGGAAGAACATGCTAATATGAACTGTCAAAATAATAAAATAATATACAAAACTCTCCTAGTCACCAATATGCAAAAGGGAATGCTAACCATTTATTGTGCAATTTAGAGGACAACTTTCATGCGCATGGGTGGGATTTAGGCTACATATACGTAGCTGGCGTCCAGTCATCTGTATCCGTCCGTAACGTCTAAAACGTCAGAGGGCATCTACAAATATAAATCGCCACAGTTCCATCCGGAGACTATGGTTTACCTGTTTGGCTTCCCATACGCACTAGCGACTGTCCTCCCCCAATGTTTCCCACACTGTTCAAGTCATGTCCGTAACCTGTCCAGTTTTGTAACTGCTTGTGTCTCTAAAACCCTAGTCATAGCAGTTACGATCATCTACCGTCACACGACTTTAGAGATGGCCAGTCCATAAGTCGTGCCCCTAGCAAAATGTCTCAAACCGTGTAGTATGAGTGTTATGGCCCAAGGAGATATAAGGATATCTCCCAACAAGAAGGTTGTCCGCTAAAACTATGTCGACATGCAACGAATAAAAATAAAGCAAAAGAAACGACTGATAAAGTTGCTTGCACCCAAGTGTGGCTTGGACGCGCAGTTTATACAAATAAACAAAAATATGAAACAAATAAATAATATGACAGTAAATATAGCAAGGTATACTTTCCTGATGTGACGCCTGGTGGAGTACAATTATCAAGTGGCACAGAACATGGCTCCGGTGTTATAAATACACAAAGGGCCTCTGATGATGGCACGAACTGATCTATCGTGTCCACAAAGGTCGAATTAGCTATAGTCATCATAATGAAGTACATATTTGGTGAGGAAACGAGAATAATGGGTTGAGTCACTGACGGAAGGATAATCGAAGGAATTTGATAAATAAGAAGGTATATATGATTTAGTAAATATTTATAGTCCTTGAAAGAAAATATATATATATATATTAGCATCCAAAATTATTATTTTAAGGTAGGTATTAAAAATCTTCTTAGGTCAAAACTATACTTTGCTTAGAAATATTTTACATTACTAGAAAATATGTATGATAATTTTAAACTCTATTTTATTACTAAAATATGTTTTTAGATGAATACTAGTAAATTATAATTTGAAAACTATTTATTAGTAAAAATATACTATCAAACAAATACCCCAAAAATAGAAAGTCGTTTTTAAAGCAAAATTGTAAGTGTTGTCAAAATACTATTTTAGGTTGGAACCTATATTTTCATAAAAGTAATTTAGGTGAACAAAATAATTTTAAAAAATTTACTTAAGGCTAAATCCATATTTTGTAATCATAAAATTTTGGTAAAAAGCTATACTTTTATTGACTATTTGAAAATCAAGAAATATTTTAAAACTATATTATAATATATATATTTTTAGTTGAAATTTTAAATAAGTATAGAAATCTAGAAAATATTCTAGGGCTAGTCGAACGTAATTGTTTTGATCAAAGCTTTAAAATTGGATGGAAATAATAGTATATTTAGGGTTTTTCTAAATTCGCCTTTGAACTAAATGCATGCCAATAATTATACACGTTTTTAGCAATACAAAATATATACATAAATTTAGTTAATTTGTAAAGATAACACATATGGTATTAAAGCTAGTAATTAAATAAACATATGCTGAACCAAACATCCCATTGTTAATAAATAATTGTTATATAAAAGAAATAACATAAAATAATAATAATACTAATAATAAAAACAAAAACCAAAAATTAAAAGAAGGGGAAGGAGAGAAGTGAGAAGAGGGAAAGAACAGAGAGAGAGAGAGAGCAGTCGATGGAAGAGGGGTGGCGAGCCATAGTGGGAGAGCAAGAGAGCAGGAGAGAGAAGGTGGAGGCGGGCTCTAGGCGCGACGGAGAGTGGTTGAAACTCCGGCGGAAAGGCGCGCGCGGGCTGGAAGAGGGAGATGGGGTTGAGCGAGAGGAGACGAGCGGCTGCGGAGGCGCCGCACGGACAGCGCTCGGCGGCGCAGCTCACGGAGGTGTGCACGTGCGACCGGGGCTCGGCGATTGGCACTGTCCCGCTCGCTAGGGTGGTCCCCTCGGGTACTTTTACCGGTGGAGAGGGTTTTCGCCGGCGTGCATCGGAGATGGCGGGATCAGGTGGCTGGCGGGAAGTGTAGAAGCATGAAAAAGGACAAGAGAAGCCCATGCGGCTCCAAACAGAAGGAGCCTTATGCGGCTCAGGAACCCTGCAGAACTTTATGCGGCTCAAAACTCCCCAACAGTTCCATGCGGCTCAGGAAAAGACACGTGGCCATACGCTGTCCGCTTCTACAGCTGGCTATAAAGCAGTCCCTAATTAATTGCTCTAATGACAGCTCTGACACAACGAATGACAGCTCTGACGTAATGAATGACAGCTCTGCCATAAAGCTGAAATAATGATGGCGTGCCCCTTGGGAAAAGAAAAAAATCTTCTATAACTGACAGGATCCGTCAAAGTCCCGAGCACCCCTATGCGGCTGCGTCCTTCATGCGGCTGCATTCTTCATGCGGCTGCATCCTTCCTACGGCTGCATCCTTCATACAGCTGTCCTCTTCATACGGCTGCATCCTTCATGCGGCTGCATCCGTCATGCGGCTGCCACCTTTATGCGGCTGCCCTCCTCATACGGCCGTCTCCTTCATGCGGCTACCTTCTCCATGCAGCTGTCTTCTTCATGCGGTTGCAACCCTTATACGGCTGATACCTTCATGCGGCTAGGATCGTATGGGCCATCTGTATACGGTTCACTTAGAAACCGCACTCATGCGGCTCTGTCAGTACATCCCACTCATGACAATTGAGACACGTGGCGGTCCTCGCAACAGCTGAGACACGTGGCGTTCTTATCCTCCTCGAAATTATGGCTGCTAGCAAATCATAACAAACTCAGATTTATTACAATCATCATAATTACCCTAAATCAAATCAGATCAGACAAATCGAACACGTGGCAGGAGATCCGAGCCTATCAAAATTCATGGCAATCAACATTAATTGCCCATAAGATTTGGTGCAATCCGCATTAATTGTCCAGATTCGTTGTAATCAAAATTAATGGCCCAGATGATTGGCCGTCGACTTTCCAAGGAGGGAATCATTGTAAACCCTAATGATCACACCCTCATTTCTATAAATAGCAAGGTGCCATTTTCTTGCAAATGGCTGGAGACTGGAGAGACCAGAGAGAGAGGATTACCTGGATACACAGAGAGAAAAAGGCACGTACAGAGAATTCTTCTCGGGCATCCTGGGAGCATTTCTTCACCAGAGCCAAGGCTACGTCCGATTGTCCAAGGAGTAAGGCAGAGCTGTCGTCGCTTTCTCGAGCCTCTACCGTCACCCCCCAGAATCAAAAATAAAAAATTGTACTTAGATTGATGTATCTAGGTTTTCGTCCCTAGGCTTTTTTTGTACAAGCGAGTTTGTATTGTGAGTCTAAGTTCAGTCCTCCTATATAATTGTTCTGTACTTTTACAATCAATAGAAAATACGATGGCGACTCCGCTGGGGACAAACTTCTCCACGTCTGAGGAGTTGGTGACGCAATCGGACGCAGCCAAACTTGGCTCCACTCAACAAATGCTGGTCGTCCGGTTCGATCAGCAGGCGTTTGAAGAAATGCTCTCCGACGGGAGCGCTGGCCCGGTCCAGCGACGAACTCGCACGAGGAAGGCCCGCAGGGAGTGGAGGCCCAAATCATTCACTCCTTCCCAAACTCTCGAGAGAGTACTCTCTGCTGCACAAGACGGCAAAAAAGACCCTCTTGCGGCTCCACTTCAGACTATAGAGGACTCTGCTGTCCCCAAGTTCGACAGAAGAAAGCACTATGATGCTGGACTTACAGGGGCAAAGAGGAACTCCATACGGTCTGAGCCGCATAAAGAAGGCTCACGCGGCCGTAACTGCCAATCGTATGGAGAAAACTCATGCGGCCACGAAAGTCAGCCGCATGCAGAAAGCCCATGCGGCCAAAACTACCAGTCGCATGTAGGCAGCCTGCACAGCCATGACTTTCAGCCGCATCCCGGAGGTTCATGCATCTGCCACTTCTAGCCGCATACAGAAAGCTCATGCGGCCACAAAAGATAGCCGCATGCAGACAGCCTGCACGGCCACTAATCCCAACCGCATATCGTCTGCCCCATGCGGCTCGCGGTCAGTCTTCGATCGCCTCTCATGCGGTCAGGACTCCAGGTGCGCCCAAGAACATGCGCCAGACTCTCTGCGGCACCATTTGGACTCTTCCTACTATGCACCCTCAGGTGCTAGAGAGAAGAAGTCTAGGACAGTGCGGGCTCGACGAGCTCTGTCAGCTGTCCCAACCTCTGACCATCCGAGCGCTCCGCTTACTGTTATGCAGGCCTCCGATGGAAAGTTGTATCGAACCACTCGAGTCCAGCCCCCGACGGCAAACGGACAGAGTGGTTCCCAAAAGTCTCTCAATAATCAGAGAGCAAACATGGTGCCAATACACTCGGATGCTCGAGTTTCACATGTTGCTCGAGATGCACCTGACTTGTGTGACGTGATCTATCACAAACGCAAAGAAAGAGAAGAAGCCTCGGTGTATAGAAAGTCCTTCCCTGGACACCACTGCACTCAAGTTATTGTCAACTGCTGCTGCAGCAAGGCAACCACACAAAAAGAGCGGCGATCCGTCTTCCAACGACTGCAATACCCAGGCTCAGGAGACGAGACACCTCTCATCGCCTCTTGCAATTCTGCTCAGAGGATCCCTGGTAGCGGAAGAGAAAAGAAAACAAATATCTCCAGCCCGAAGATTTCAACCACTGTGACCAAGAAACCATCATCTAAGCGGTTGCCTGCCACCGGAGTTTTTCAAGGCACCCGTTCAAAGACAAAATCTACTACATTGGGAGATTCATCATCCACATCACTGGGGGTCACTGGAACCGGGGGTACCATTCCTCCGAACATCTATGACAATCCGGTATTCCAAGGAGATGAGCCCGGGGAAATGACTCTTCCAACAGATACAACAGGTACCGACGTCCCCGAGGATGCTCGCGACTCTCAAGACGAGGCAAGCTCTGAAGTTGGGGGTACTATTCCTTCTGAGTCCGAACCAGAGGAAAACATTCCCACATACCCTGACGACTTCTCTGTCCAGGGGTATGATTCAGAGGACACGTCGTCCACCGTCCCTTCTACTTCGGCTCGTGTGAGGACGGCATTCATGACAAACGATGATCAAGACGGTCCCAGCGATCGCCAACACATCGACACTCTGGAGGCCATACTTCGTACCTTGGTCAAATCTGTGGACGAAATCAAAGCGGCGCTCCCAGCTTTGCAAGGAAGGGCGCCTGGCCAAGCAAGCTTGGGTCCTGCGACCAATGCGGACTCGAACTCAGCGGCACCAAACCCGGGTGACAATCCTCCTAAAACATCGGCTCCTACCACTGCAGACGAGGCCAGGGAGGCGAGAAAAGAGGTCCAGAAGCTTCGGGCCATGTTCCATGCCCGAGAAAACTGCCAAGACCTCATGATAAGACAACCGTATCCTATTGTATAGAGAGATGTGCTCTTCCCACCAAGATATAAACCATTCAACATCAATCCATATGATGGAAAGACATCTGCAAGCAGGTACATTACCTACTTCAAAGTCACAACCGACCATCTGCCTCATGACGATGCTATTTTTACACGGCTATTCATTAGAGCGTTGGAAGGGGTCGCTTTTGACTGGTACCGTAACTTGTCGGACAACTGCATCCATTCCTTCACCGGCTTCAAACGTATGTTCCTGGAGAGGTTCTACGAAGTAGGACAGGACGTGACGATGTTCACCCTCATGGACGTTGTCCAGGGAGAAAAGGAGTTGACAAGGAACTATATCGAACGGTTTCGTCAAACCGCGATGATGTTGCCTTCCGGTAACCCCGATTCCTCCTTAATTGAAATTTGCCAAAAGAGACTGCTTCCTACAATCAGCCTCTGGATGGGCAAAAGTAATTTTAAGGATTGGAAGACTTTCATTATCAACGCCACTAGCACAGAAGATAAACTGAAAAAAGCTCGCCAACTGGGATTGTACGTCTCGGAAGGAGAAGATAAGGGCAAACGCCCTAACACCAACAACAACAATAGGGTAACCCCTCTAACAATCGAGACAACAAGGGGAAACAGGCTATGGTGGCCGACACGGCTCCAAAGCCTGAACCGAAGCCGACAAAGAAGCAGTGGCCTCAGATGACTTATTCCTTCGAAGACAGTCATGTTAAACCCATCTTGGTCATGCTCATACAAGGAGGTCGAATCCAGCTCCCTCCTCCAAGACGTGAACCTCGTCCTGCCGAGATGGAGGGCCCCAAGTGCTGCTACTACCATCGCTATGTCCATTATGCTACACAAGACTGCTACCAACTGAAGCGATACATCCAATATCTCATCGATTCCAAGGCCTTAGCCATTGATTTCGAAGAGGTAACCGTAGCAGCCAACATGGTGTCAGTACAATTTGGCAACTTTCCTCCGACAAAGATGCAAGATAGAATAGTGCCCGTCCCCAGGGGAAGAATGGAAGTCGCAAACCTTCCACCACCCCGAGACCAGGCTGCTGGTCTAGTACCCCTTACCACATCACGGGGGAAGATCATGTGGGTCCATCCAAACTTGGTACCTGAGGTGACTCAGTCCGCACCTCTCTCCACCAGCAAGAAGAAGAATGGGAAAGTCAAATCATGTCGCACAATCTCGATAGATGTCGAAGAAGCTACTACTGTTGTTACCCGCTCTGACGCACAACCCCAACCTCCATCGGGTAACTCGGCTGAAGATTATCAGCCAACAGCTGCTAATGCTTCAGGACCTTCGCAACCTTCGACGACCGACAAGCCTAGGCCGAAGGAGACTCGCTTCGACAAACCGCTCCGAAGAAAGATGCCTCATGGGCTGGAGAGGCCCTACAACTTTGACATCTTGGCACAATTGGCCAACACACCGGCCAAATTGTCGCTATACGAGCTCCTAAGACTCTCCAAGGACGTTTGCATCGCACTTAGCGAGACACTCCAGAATGCCGACGCATATCTGGCTCAATCCAATCTCACTGGGGAAAGCTCACCTGTAGATCTCCAGGACAGTGCTTGTACAGGTGCAATGCCCAACATCGTCTTTACTCCGTAGGATATGCTCATTAAAACCAACCTGTACGATCGTCCGTTGTACTACACTGGATACATCGGTGACGTAAAGGTGGATCGGATGCACATTGATCCTGGTTCTTCTATAAGCATCATCCCGAAGAGTCTGTTGCACCATCTTTACATCCTCATGCATCGTCTGACGTCAACAAGCACCGCCATCAGCGATTTCAATTCGGGCAGGAGCTACCCGATCGGAAAGATTTGCTTGAAGTGCCAAATTGGCGATCTGCAGTCGGAAGTGACTTGCTATGTCATTGATGTGGACACTTCCTGTAATATTCTCCTGGGGCGTCCTTGGATACACGATTACATGATCGTGCCTTCCATGTTGCACCAGTGCTTCAAGTATGTCGACAAGCACGGCTTCGTGAGAACAGAATTTGCCGACATCGATCCCTTCAAAGGGGTTGAATCTTACTACTCCGACTCTTGCTTGTATGAGAAGTCGAAAAGGCACCTTGTCGAAGGAGATATGCAAGCTCAAACTGAGATGGCAATGGGATCAGAAGAACCTCTGACAATCCACCTTCAAGCTCGTAAACCTGGCAAGACCGCACCCCTTACGGCCGCTCTGCGTAAGGATGCAATCAGTCTCTCGGCACAAGAGGGACAAATGATAAACTGACTACCAAGGTCTGGCTAAGCAATAAAATCCACAACGGAGCTACTGACAATCAGGTTGCCAAGAACCGGCCAGCCACAAACAGAGAAGCTCAAACCCTCTGACAAGCCAATATTGATATGTCTTTCCAAGATGAATCGTCAGCCCAATACGAAGTCAGGGACTCCTAGCGAGCCAACAACTCCCCGCCTAGCATCAAGTGCCAAACAGGGAGTCGCTAGTTCACCAACAACTCCACGTTCTGCCCCACCAGCGGAACCCCTGATGATTAAGCTGCCCAAGTTATCCTCTCAGTCTTTATTTATACAGGGGGTGGCCGAAGTAGAACCAAAATTGGCCAAGTATGTGGCTGCTCATACTGATGTTTCATCTGCAGACGATGTAATCCCGCTAGAAAAGATACCTTATTTTATTAATAAAGGGCTATCTTTGAATTACCTCGAGCTTGATAAGCTTTGTACAATGTATGCCATGGAACACGATATAAGCACCTACCTGCACACACAGGTGACAAATGTCCACACCGCAAACCAACTTACTCCAGTGGAAGACGCTTACCACATAGTCGAGGGAGGGGATCATCCAATCATCTTCGACCAGAAGAATGATCCACAACCTTTCAGCGTGGAGGAAGTCAATCTCGAATCAGACGTCGAGAGACTGCCCCTTTATCTGTATAGCTCCCAATCCAAGTACCTCATGCAAAGACAGAGGTATGATCTGGAGACTGCACCAGGCTTGAACAATGGTACTGGTCGGCGGTTACCTTTACAGTTGCCAGCTCCGGTCGAAAAACCACAGGATTACTACAACAAGACCCGATGCGGACTGGAGTATGTTACGCCTGCAACAACCCCTGAAAGCTCAAATGAGGAATACGACTGGCATTCATACTCAACTGGATCACCAACTTCTGATTCAGACGTCAGCATTAGGGACATACTCAGGCAAGTCTGGTCCGTCAATATGGTATTTGCTGACGCCTACGAAGAGGATGAAGACATTCCTGAACTTCTTGAGTTAGAGCCGTGGGCACGACAACTAGATGCGCAATGGGAGAAGCGGTTCGAACAAAGAGAGCCTTCCACCGAAGATGAGGTTATGCAAGTTGATCTCGGCAATGAGTCCTCTCCCAGGCCTATCTTCGTTAGCAAGAATCTGACAGACGAAGAGCGAGAATTGCTACTGCAGCTCGTCAGAGAATACATCGACGTGTTCGCTTGGAGCTACGAAGACATTCCAGGACTGAACCCAGAAGTTGCACTTCACAAACTCAACATCCGTCCGGATGCAAAATCGGTCAAGCAACAGCAACGACGGTTCCGTCCCGACATCATGAATGCCATTGAAGCTGAGGTCAACAAATTGATAGCTAGCGGCTTCATCCGCGAGGAACAACATCCAGATTGGGTAGCCAATATAGTACCATTCCTCAAGAAAAATAGAAAGATTCGAATCTGCATCGACTTCCGAAACCTGAACGAGGCATGTTCCAAAGATGAATTTCCTCTCCCTATCACAGACATCATGATTGACAACACCTGCGGCTTCGAGCTTATGTCATTCATGGATGGTTTTTCGGTGTACAACCAAATCAAGATGTTCCCTGATGACGAAAAGCATACATTATTTTGAACACCAATTGGCACATACTGCTACACAGTCATGCCTTTCGGTTTAAAGAATGCTAGCGCCACCTATCAAAGAGCTATGAGCATCATCTTTAGAGACCACCTGCGCACGACAGTGGAATGCTACGTTGACGACATCGCCGTCAAAAGCCGCTCTAAGAAAGATCATCTGCATGATCTGAGGACAGTGTTCGACCTGATGCGAGCGCACAATTTGAAAATGAATCCCACAAAATCCTTCTTGGGCATATCCAGCGGGAAGTTCCTGGGTTTCATCATTACTTCCCAGGGTATCCACATAGACCCTGAGAAGACGAAAGCCATCATGGAGATGGGTCCCTCGAGAAATCTCCGTGAACTCCGAGGCCTTCAAGGGAGGCTGGCCTATATTAGAAGGTTCATCTCTAACCTTTTCGGGCGATGTCAACCATTCATCTACCTCATGAAGAAGGGCGTTTCATTCGTATGGGACGAAGAATGCCAGCGCACCTTCGATAACATCAAAGAATATCTGACGAACCCTCCAGTCCTGGTGGCTCTGGTTGCTGGAAAACCATTCCTGCTCTACGTGCGAGCTATGGAGCATTCTCTCGGTGAACTACTAGCCAAAAACAATAATGCAGGCCATGAGCAAGCTATATATTACCGAAGCCAAATGATGATGGGGCCAGAACACCGATATACTGACGTAGAAAAGGAGTGTCTTGCTCTGGTGTTCGCCATTCAGAAGACGCGACACTACGTCACAGGACAAACCATCCATGTCGTATCAAGAGTCAACCTCCTCAGGGTCCTCATGACTAAGCCAGGTGCGCTCAGCTCTCGCCTCGCTACCTGGGCGATATTACTGTCCCCCTACCATATGATCTTCGTTCCACAGAAAGCGGTTAAAGGTCAAGCTCTGGCAGACTTTTTAGAGGCTCATCCAGGTTCGGAGTCACCCAGAATAAAAGAAGAGATTCCAGATGAGGTCGCCAATTCAAATATGGCCTCTCATGATACCGTATGGCGAATGTTCTTCGACGGTACTTCCAGAACGGGGTCCAAGGGCGACATCGTCGCTGGAGTCGGAGTGGTGCTGATTTCTTCCGCCGGGCTGGTGATCAATCGGGCTTACTCTCTCACGGAGTCCTGCTCAAACAATGTGGCCGAGTATAATGCTCTGGTCATTGGCCTCCGACTTGCAAAAGAACTAGGGGTAGAATACCTCGAAGCATATGGCGATTCACAGCTAATCATCAATCAGATTTAGGGTTCATACGAGGTTTGCCATGAAGATATGATCCCATATCACCAAATAGCAATCGACATCATCTCGTCCTTGGAAGGGTTCTTCATAGAACATGTTCGCAGGCTCCAGAACATTGAAGTCGATGTCCTAGCAGGCCTCGCCGCTTCCTTAGCGGTTCCGAATCATGCTCATCATCTGGTCGACATAATAGGCCGTGAGTTGGTCTGTCCCAGAAATAACATTCAATGTATTGAGAGTTATTCTGCGCTGGCAGTCGACGAAGCACTAGATTGGAGACAACCATTTATTGACTTCATAGTCTACGATATCCTGCTAGAGAATCCGAAGGAAGCCACTTCTATTAGAAGACGTTCCCTTAGATTCTTCTACGATACAGAGACGAAAATGCTGTATCGGCAATCATATGATAGATTATTGCTTCGGTGTCTGTCAAATACAGAAGCCAAAGAGGCCGTACACGAAGCTCATGACGGCGTTTGTGGGGCCCATCAGCCTGGCCCAAAATTACAAGATCGTCTTTGACGAATGGGCTATTATTGGCCCACGATGGTTACAGATGCGATAGACTATGCAAGAAAGTGCAAAGCCTGTCAAGTCCACACAGATTTCATCTACCAGCCATCCGAGTTTCTACATCCGACGGTGGCATCATGGCCATTCGAAGCATGGGGAATGGACATCATTGGCCCGATCACTCCACTTTCGTCTAGGGGGCACCGCTTCATACTCACAATCACAGATTACTTCTACTAGTGGGCGGAGGCATTCCGCTGGCAGAAGTCAAGACTTCGAACGTGATCAGCTTCCTCAAGCATCACGTAATTTATCGCTTTGGACTGCCCCGAAGGATCATCCATGATAATGGTCTGCAGTTCGCTAGCCACGCCTTTTATCGGTTCTGCGACAAACACTGAATCTAGAACATTGCTTCAACACCATATAACCCAGCGGCTAATGGTCTGGCTGAAGCATTCAACAAAACAATTATCAAGCTGCTCAAAAAGTTCGTGTCTTCCAACAAACGCGACTGGAATGAGAAGCTCGACGAATGCTTATGGGCATACCGTACTACGGTACGGACGACCACCAGGAATATGCCATTCTCCTTAGTGTACGGAAGTGAGACAGTTCTCCCCTTGGAGACCCAAATCCCCTTACTCCGCGTCGCCTTTACCTACCGATTGACAACAGATGATAATCACCATCGACGACTACAAGAGTTGGAGGCCCTAGACGAGAAGCGCATGTTAGCTCAACAACAAATTGAGCTGTATCAAGCCCGAATCTTCGGAGCTTTCAACAAGAAGGTCAAAATCAGAACATTTCAAGTAGGCGATCTTATTTTGGCAATTCGGAGGCCGATGGTTATGACTCACAAAACTGCCGGCAAATTCCAGCCAAAGTGGGAAGGCACATTCATCATCGAGGCTGTATTCTCCAATGGTGCTTACCGTGTCGAAAAACAAAACGGAGACTTGCTCATATTGTCCATCAACGGCAAGTTACTAAAGAAGTATTATGTCTGAAATGACATACCAAAATATCTCAGACTGTCGAGTTATGTACCCTCTGGTACCGCTGAACCCACAGTCTGCCTCCGAAATATCTCAGATTGTCGAGTTCTGTACCCTCTGGTACCGCTGAACCCACAGCCTGCCTCAAAAATATCTCAGATTGTTGAGTTATGTACCCTCCGGTACCGCTGAACCCACAGTCTGCCTCAAAAATATCTCAGATTGTTGAGTTATGTACCCTCCGGTATCGTTGAACCCACAGTCTGCCTCCAGAATATCTCAGATCGTTGAGTCATGTACCCTCCGGTACCGTTGCACTCAAAATCGACCTCCAAACACCAAAGATTATCGGGTCATGTACCCTCCGGTACCACTGAACTCACATTCTGCCGCCAAATCTTCCATATTGTCGAGTTACGCGCCCGCAGGTACCGTTGAACTCCCATCCTGGTCAATCTATATCGCATCTTCTGGGTAGTAAGTCACGTATGATCATATCTCTGAACTTTTTTCCTAAAAGGAGCTCCTTCCTCATGATCCTCTACCCGCACTTTCAGTGCACAAAAAGGGTAACAGATACATAAATTTCTAAGACAACCATGTCGATGCTACCTCTGAGTTGTTTCACTTCCATCAAAAACAAACCGCCCACTCACATAGAACTTCCATGTCGATGCTACCTCTGAGTTGTTCTATGTACCCCTTCATGGAGCCCACTCCTGCCATGTTGTCACTCCCCGTTTCCAGAATGCGTATTTTAATACGTATATTGCCTGAATGTATTTATTTAGCATTTATCATGTAGTATCCTGTATTTAAATTCTTAATAACTTTATGTTAATTAATTATCTACATTTTATTTTTTGTACTTTATTTTTCTGCAATTCTATTAGCTGCTCTTTAAATTTTCATGTTAATCAATTAGCTGCTCTTTAAATTTTCATGTTAATTTATTTCCTGCAATTTTATTTCTATATTTCTTCCTGTAATTTTATTATCTGCATTTTATTTCCTGTTTTAGTCTTACTTTCGGGTTAGCCTTGTTGGACCCGTGCAACCCGACCCATTAGACCCATTGGACCCGGCCCAACTCCCACCTACCACCCCTTCCATATTTAAGCCACCCTCACTATTCTCTCTCCTCATTACTCATTCTCACCATTACTCCTCTTCTTCTTCTTCATTACTCTCTCCACCTAACAAATCGTAGGCAAGTGCCAACTTGCTTCTTGATGGATTCCCATTATTATTGTTCCATCATCCTCCTTATTTGATTCTATGTCTCTTTAGTACTTAGCATTTTTAATTTCCATGGTTAATTTGTTGTAGATCTAAGTTTGTTACATTTTTGGGTTTCTTAGGTTTTGATCTAGTAAACTTTGATATCTTCAAGTTTTGATGGTTCCATGTTGTAGAGAATTTCGTTCTACCCAATTTTGACCTAAGGAAGTTCGAATTTGGACTCTGGATGAAGGTTTTATGGAACTTTGAAGCTTGGGTTCATGGTGTTCTTCTTCTCTGAAACTTGGAGAAGAAGAACAGTACTTGACTTGACCGCATGAATAAATCATGCGGCAAGTAATTCCCGGCCGCATGGACTTTCCCCACTTAACCGCATATGCGCCCTCGTCTTTCTTGACCCCATGAACTTGTACTCCTTCTCCTGGCCGCATGGGCTTGACTTGGCCGCATGACACTTCATGCGGCAAGTAACACAGCCGCATGGGACTCTCAGCCGCATAGGAATGAATCCCTTTCTTGACCGCATGAATTTCTCTCCTAAACCCAGCCGCATGAACCTGACTCACCCGCTGGCCGCATGAGGTCCTGAACCTTATGAACCGCATAAACTTTTCCCCCGCCGCCAGCCGCATAAGCAATCTCCTTGACCCGGCCGCATGGGGTTCGACTTGGTTGAGCCGCATGGACTCATTTACCGCCAGCCGCATGAGCACCCTTTCCGCTGACCGCATGTGTCTTGTCTTTTCGGCCGCATGAGCCCAATTCATCCTAGCCGCATGGAACATCCCTTCCGCTTGCCGCATGGGAGTCCTACTCGCCAGCCGCATAAGATCCATCATGGCCGCATTAGACTTAGCCGTATGACTATTCTATAGCCCTGAATATTGATATTTTATTAGATATTTTACGTCCATTTTATATCCTTACTCCTTTTGGCATAAACTCGATAAATCATGATATGATAATATTGTTAATATCAATTGTTATGTGGAATGTGCCTTGTGTCCCGATTGATTCTTGGGATACCCAGTATGACTGGGACTTGACCATGAGAGTTATAGACTCGACCCCCGTTTAATGCTAATTGACTTTCATGCCTTATCACCATTGATAATAATGGTTATCTTGACTAAATTGATCATGCGTTCCTAGTTGGAACTAAGAGACTGGCTAGTCGTCTTATTGAATTAAATGAATGAGACACGTTCCTGAAATGAACTATTGTAATCGATTGGCTAATCTCGAATATTGGCATACATGCACATGCAGGCTTCAATCTATTTATTTATTTATTTACTTATTTATTTTCTACAAAAGAAGCATGTGTACTTTATGGTCAAGGCATGATTGCCGTGGTTAGATTTGATTGTTGCATTACGCTATGTATGACCTACAACCTAACCGTACTGGTATCGTTGTAGAGTTGTGCATATCGTACCCCGTACGAAAGTACTCATTTGAATGACCATGATCCACGGCATAGGATTTCACTCAACGTAGGGACTATTAAGTTAAATAAAATAATGATTGCATGGAGAGAATGGATTCCCAAATTCTTACATGGCAGCCCCCTTGGAACGAGTAGTACCCTACGGGCCGGCTGGTTCCCACAGATACTGTAAATCTGCCACACGGGCAGGGAACAGTATCTGCTTTTATTATTATTGTATATTGTATATTGATGAGCGTCCTGCTAGGACTCGTCTAATTCATGCATGGGCCAATTGATTGACTGGATAGACTAGCCTTGCTTGCGCATAGTAAGAACTGAGGAATCCCTAATTGCATTATTCCAGGATAACTTGGAACTCATAATAGCAAGCCGTAGGAGTTGATTGGCCGTTCAAGATGATTTGTTTGTGCACTATACTCTGTTACCTAACTGGGATGATCAGAATGTCAGGACATGACGGGCCAACTCTGTCCTTGTTTGGTTGGGAGGTTGGTTCGAAGTGTCTTGATGTGATGTGAGTCCTAGTAGCAAGCAGATATCTATCATTATATTCTCTTACTTACTGGTTTAGTCCTTCATATCGTCCTCCCTTGTGGTACTTGCTATTAGTGGTCTAACCTCTCTGGTTTTGCATGGCCAGATTTAGAACCAGTCCCCGAGGATCCAGCTTACTTCTACCTCCAAGATGGTCAACACTAGAAGGACGATCGCAGGAGGACTCGAGTGGGTTTTCTTACTTCCCTGCTCGTTTTGTTAAATACCTTATACCTTGTCGTTTGGCACCGACATGTTAGTCGGATTGTCTTGAAATTACTTTTTACATAATTGTAACTAAAGTCAGACTGCAGCTGATAACAATTGTGTATACCTTACTACATCATCTGGCTATGTTTTGTAAAGCCAGATGTCAAGAACATTTTGACTGAGCGTTTGGGACGCCTTACTGCTTTATCTTACATGTTCTCTATTTCTGTTTCTTGTTTGAATGATTGAGACAATAGATGTGAAGTGATCATAGTAGGACTTTTATGTAGTATGCACCCCCTCGTCTTTTAGACATCATTGATCGTATTATACGGTATTCATCTACCCGTAATACGTAGCTGGCTGAGTCATTCCCCCGCTCTCCAGTATTCTGGTTCTGGGGCGTGACAAGGTTTTAGTGGTGGCCCATGCAGGTCTGATTTCAGACTTGTGGGGTGTTTAATAGGATGTCTCAATCACACATGTTTTCCCTTGATCTTATGATTCGTCAATTCTCAACTCTAGCTTGACATTCCAGTATCTTTTGACTTCATTGATCCTTCATGTCCGGTCGTTTGATTGCTCTCTTGTCCCTTTTCTTAGGGGCACCTCGTCCGCACCTGTCAGGGCTGGACAGCAACATGGACAACCTGACCAAGTTGGTCAGCAACAAGAGCCGGTACTAACTCAAGAGGCTATCCAAGAAGAAGTGATAGTGGAAGCAGCAGCTGGATTGCAGTATCCAGATGTTCCACCCCCACCAACAGTTCCACCTACCCAAGTGGACACACCAGCCCTTCTAGAGATCATGAGAGGGATGATGGCCACCCAGCAACACCAGATGTTAGCCCAGCAGCGCATGCACGCTCAGTTACAGGAGCAGAATGTACTACTCAACCAAGGATTACAGACGGCATTGGAAAGAGGGGCGAGGCCAGATTCAGGAGCGTCAGCCCGATTTTGCAAGTACAACCCCCGCCGTTTCGAAGGCACGGAGGATGCCATCTCAGCAGATGCATGGCTTAAGGATATCGAGGCTATTCTGACAGCCGCTAAGGTACCGGCAGAAGAACGTGTGGATCAGGTGAAGTTGTTACTTCAGGATCTCGTACGTGATTGGTGGGAAGCAGAGGAAGTAGGCATCAGACGTCCTGTGGCTTGGGATGATTTTACTACAAGGTTCAAGACAAAGTACTATGGAGTTGTGGCACAGTTTGAGCTGCAACAGAAGTTTATCAACCTCAGACAGGCTGGCAAGACTGTAGATGCTTATGCAGCGGAGTTCTGCAGATTGAGTAGGTTTGCCCCAGAGATGGTAGCAACGGAACGCCAGAGGGCGATGAGGTTCCAGCAAGGGTTTCATCTTGAGCTCTTGCAATTGATAGAAGGACACAATTATCAGACTTTTGATGAGATATTGACGGCGACTCGAAGGCATGAGATCACCATTCAGAGGCTTGCAGTAAGGACTGGGGGTCAAAAGAGATCCCACAGTCAGATTGAAGGAGGAGGGGGAGCAGCGCCCCGAACAACAGCACCATCCCCTGGCATTCGTATCCACGATGTGGCGATGCGAGGGCCAGCACCACCACCCAAGCAGCAGCAACAGCAATAGCAACAGAGGAAGAACCAGCAACCCCCGGCGGGCTGTACTTATTGTGGGAAGATGGGACACACTAGAGATGTGTGTCGGACATTGAATGTACTGTGTCTGATATGTGAAAACCTAGATCATCGGGTTACTACATGTTCCATGAATTCGAGGTCAGAAGGACCAGAGCAGCAGTTTTCTGCTCTGCCAGCACCAGGGGCAGGGTAGTATCGAGGACCAGCATTGGCAGTGAGGCCGTTGGCGCAGCGTCCGTTAGTATCACAGGCTCAGATGTTTCGGCAGCAGGGGCCGTCGATGCAGCAACACCAGCATAGACCACCCCAGCATCATCAAGGCAGGGGCCAGCAGCAGCACCAGGCTAGGCCACAGCATGGGAACCAGCAAGGAGGTCGAGGGCAGGCATTCACACTGTCCTTGGAAGAGGCATTGGCATCGGAAGATGTTGTGGCAGGTAACATTCTCGTCGCCTCATATCCCGCAGTAGAATTGTTTGATTCGGGAGCATCCCATTCATTTATATCTGCACAATTTGCGACACGACTAGGAGTGGAGTTCGAGGCATTGCCAGGTAGGTTGAATATACTCACTGGTAATGGGCTCGTGGGAGTTAGTAGAGTTAGTTTAGCATGTAGTGTTGTAGTGTGCGGGCATCCTTTACCCGCCCGGTTGATAGAATTTCCTGTTGGAAATTTCGACGTTATCTTATGCATGGACTGGCTGAAAGACAGTCATGCGACAATAGATTGTCGTAGTGGGAGTGTATCTTTTGATATTCCAGGCATAAGGCGGTTCACCTTAGTCAGATCAGTGGCAACTCAACAAGAACAGGGAGTAGTGACGGTAATGGAAGAAGTTCAAGTTCTGAAGGTAGTTGAAGAATTTCTAGACGTATTTCCTGAAGAACATCCAGGTCTCCCACCGGTTAGAGATATTGAGTTCAGTATAGAATTGGCACCAGGAACTAAACCAATATCAGATCGGGTTTACAGAATGGCGGATTCAGAGCAGGCCAAGGTGTATCATCACATAGATGAATTGAAGGAGAAGAAGTTCATCCAAGCTAGCGTGTCACCATGGGCAGCACCAGTGGTACTTGTGGGAAAGAAGGATAGGTCATCCAGATTATGCATCGATTACAGGAAGCTAAATGCGACAACAGTAAAGAACAAGTACCCATTACCCAGGATCGACGACTTATTTGATCAGTTGAGCCAGGCTAGAGTTTTCTCTAAGATAGATCTTCGTTCAGGGTATCATCAGGTGAGGGTTCGGAAGGAGGATATTCCCAAGACAGCATTCAGGTCAAAGTATGGGCATTATGAATTCTTAGTGATGCCGTTTGGTTTGACCAATGCTCCAGCTATCTTCATAGATTTGATGAACCACATCTTTATGCCATATTTAGATCAGTTTGTCGTAGTATTCCTCGATGACATTCTTGTGTACTCTGCTAGTGAAGAGGAGCATGAAGACCACCTCAGGAAAGTGTTGCAGGTTCTAAGAGAGAACCAGTTGTATGCCAAGCTTAGCAAGTGTGAATTCTGGACGGATCACATTTCATTTTTGGGTCATATTGTATCAGGAGCTGGAGTAGCAGTGGATCCCAAGAAGGTAGAAGCAGTGAAGAATTGGCCAGTACCCAAGACCGTAGCTGATGTACGGAGTTTCTTGGGATTGGCAGGATATTACAGAAGGTTTGTGTCAGATTTTGTAAGACTTTCAGCACCCATGGCCCGCTTGACACGGAAGGATGTACCATTCGTTTGGTCTGTAGAATGCCAGGCATTATTTGAGAATCTGAAGCAGAAGTTGATATCAGCGTCTATTCTTACATTGCCAGTGGGACCCGAAGGTTTTACTGTATATTGTGATGCGTCAGGTAAAGGACTTGGATGTGTCCTTATGCAACATGGGAAGGTGATAGCATATGCATCTAGGCAGCTTCAAGACCACGAGAAGAATTACCCAACTCATGATTTGGAGTTGGCGGCAGTAGTATTTGCTTTGAAGCTATGGAGACATTATTTATATGGTGACCGAGTAGACATGTACACAGACCACAAAAGCCTGAAGTACATATTTACTCAGAAGGAGCTGAACATGAGGCAGAGAAGATGGTTGGAGTTGATCAAGGATTATGACGTGGAGCTTCAGTATCATCCAGGCAAGGCTAATGTGGTAGCAGACGCTCTCAGCAGAAGAGGCGGCGCATTTATGTTGACAACGCAGAAGCACATCTTAGAAGACCTTCAGGAGATGGGCATCGAAGTTATACTTCCTAATGATATAGGAATTCTGGCGAGTCTAGAAGTTCAATCCGACTTGGTAGACAGGATCAAGGCAGCTCAGGCACAGGACCCAAGTATTCAGAAGCTTAGGGCAGAATGTGAGTCAGGACTCAGAAAGGAGATACAAATCCATGAAGATGGTACACTTAGGTTTGGGTCACGCCTATGTGTTCCTAGTAGAGATATCAGACAGGAGGTTATGGCAGAAGCTCACAGTTCCCAGTATTCTATACACCCTGGAGGGACCAAGATGTACCAAGATATCAAGCAGCACTTCTGGTGGAACGGGATGAAGAGGAAGATAGCTAGGTTTGTTTCCCGTTGCTTGGTATGTCAGCAAGTGAAGATAGAACAACAGAGGCCAGCTGGATTATTACAACCGCTTCCTATTCCGGAATGGAAATGGGAACATATTACAATAGACTTTGTGACCGGTTTACCGAGATCACCAAGTGGTAAAGATGCTATTTGGGTGATTGTGGATCGGCTTACAAAGGTAGCACATTTTCTTCCTTTCAGAGTAGGGCAATCTACAGAAAAGTTGGCAGAGTTGTATATGCAACAGATAGTCAGGCAGCATGGAGTCCCTGTCAGTATTGTGTCCGACAGAGATACCCGTTTCACATCACATTTCTGGAAGAGCTTGTATCATAGTCTGGGTACCAAGTTAAGATTTAGCACGGCTTACCATCCACAGACGGACGGGCATCAGAAAGGACGATTCAGACTTTAGAAGACATGTTGCGAGCTTGCACTCTAGATTTTGGAGGGTCTTGGGAGAGTCACCATCACTTGGTCGAGTTCTCATACAACAACAGTTATCAAGCCAGTATCCAGATGGCGCCATTTGAGGCACTATATGGTAAGAAGTGTAGGTCACCGCTTGTATGGGATGATATCGGAGAAAGGAAGATGTTAGGCCCAGAAATGATTGTTCAGACGGTTGAATTGGTTAGGGGAATTAGAGAGCGACTTCGAGTTGCGCAGGACCGACATCGTCATTGGGCGGGCCAGCATCGTAGGCCGTTAGAGTTCTCTGTTGGGGACCACGTGTTCTTGCGGATCTCACCTACCCGTGGGGTCATTAGATTTGGCGTTCGCGGGAAGTTGAGTCCGCGGTACGTGGGCCCGTTTGTTATCCTTGATCGGATAGGCGATGTTGCTTATCGTTTATCACTCCCACCTTCGTTACGAGAGGTGCATGACGTATTTCATGTATCTCAGTTGCGTAGGTATGTATCGGACCCAAGCCATGTCCTCGATCACTCTGAGTTGGTTGTTGGTACCAACCTGTCTTACGAGGAACAGCCTGTGTCCATTTTGGACCAAAGAGAGAAGATACTCAAGAACCGAACAATTAGTCTTGTCCGTGTTGCTTGGGGTCATCACTCCTTGGGAGAGTCAACGTGGGAACGTGAAGATGATATTCGATCACGGTATCCACACCTGTTTGACTCACAAGGTATATCTTTTTCTGTATACCTTGATTGTCCTGATTCCTCATGCTTATCACCTTATGGGTAGAATTACTTGATATCGTAGATTGATGGGTTTACATATATGTTACTTGCTATGGATATTGTAAAAGGATTGCTTCATTGAATTGCTTGTACTTAGATTAGTTTAGCCCTGATGTTTCTATCCTGCTTGGATTTGAAATTCCGAGGACGGAATTTTTCTAAGGAGGGTAGAGATGTCACTCCCCGTTTCCAGAATGCGTATTTTAATACGTATATTGCCTGAATATATTTATTTAGCATTTATCATGTAGTATCCTGTATTTAAATTCTTAATAACTTCATGTTAATTAATTATCTACATTTTATTTTCTGCACTTTATTTTTCTGTAATTCTATTAGCTGCTCTTTAAATTTTCATGTTAATCAATTAGCTGCTCTTTAAATTTTCATGTTAATTTATTTCCTGCAATTTTATTTCTATATTTCTTCCTGTAATTTTATTACCTGCATTTTATTTCCTACTTTAGTCTTACTTTCGGGTTAGCCTTGTTGGACCCGTGTAACCCGACCCATTGGACCCATTGGACCCGGCCCAACTCCCACCTACCATCCCTTCCATATTTAAGCCACCCTCACCATTCTCTCTCCTCATTACTCATTCTCACCATTACTCCTCTTCTTCTTCTTCATTACTCTCTCCACCTACCAAACCGTAGGCAAGTACCAACTTGCTTCTTGATGGATTCCCATTATTATTGTTCCATCATCCTCCTTATTTGATTCTATGTCTCTTTAGTACTTAGCATTTTTAATTTCCATGGCTAATTTGTTGTAGATCTAAGTTTGTTATATTTTTGGGTTTCTTAGGTTTTGATCTAGTAAACTTTGATATCTTCAAGTTTTGATGGTTCCATGTTGTAGAGAATTTCGTTCTACCTAATTTTGACCTAAGGAAGTTCGAATTTGGACTCTGGCTGAAGGTTTTATGGAACTTTGAAGCTTGGGTTCATGGTGTTCTTCTTCTCTGAAACTTGGAGAAGAAGAACAGTACTTGACTTGACCGCATGAATAAATCATGCGGCAAGTGATTCCCGGCCGCATGGACTTTCCCCACTTAACCGTATATGCGCCCTCGTCTTTCTTGACCGCATGAACTTGTACTCCTTCTCCTGGCCGCATGGGCTTGACTTGGCCGCATGACACTTCATGCGGCAAGTAACACAGCCGCATGGGACTCTCAGCCGCATAGGACTGAATCCCTTTCTTGACCGCATGAATTTCTCTCCTAAACCCAGCCGCATGAACCTGACTCACCCGCTGGCCGCATGAGGTCCTGAACCTTATGAACCGCATGAACTTTTCCCCTGTCGCCAGCCGCATAAGCAATCTCCTTGACCCGGCCGCATGGGGTTCGACTTGGTTGAGCCGCATGGACTCATTTACCGCCAGCCGCATGAGCACCCTATCCGCTGACCGCATGTGTCTTGTCTTTTCGGCCGCATGAGCCCAATTCATCCTAGCCGTATGGAACATCCCTTCCGCTTGCCGCATGGGAGTCCTACTCGCCAGCCGCATAAGATCCATCATGGCCGCATTAGACTTAGCCGCATGACTATTCTATAGCCCTGAATATTGATATTTTATTAGATATTTTACGTCTAGCCGCATAAGATCCATCATGGCCGCATTAGACTTAGCCGCATGACTATTCTATAGCCCTTTTGGCATAAACTCGATAAATCATGATATGATAATATTGTTAATATCAATTGTTATGTGGAATGTGCCTTGTGTCCTGATTGATTCTTGGGATACCCAGTATGACTGGGACTTGACCATGAGAGTTATAGACTCGACCCCCGTTTAATGCTAATTGACTTTCATGCCTTATCACCATTGATAATAATGGTTATCTTGACTAAATTGATCATGCGTTCCTAGTTGGAACTAAGAGACTGGCTAGTCGTCTTATTGAATTAAATGAATGAGACACGTTCCTGAAATGAACTATTGTAATCGACTGGCTAATCTCGAATATTGGCATACATGCACATGCAGGCTTCAATCTATTTATTTATTTATTTACTTATTTATTTTCTACAAAAGAAGCATGTGTACTTTATGGTCAAGGCATGATTGCCGTGGTTAGATTTGATTGTTGTATTACGCTATGTATGACCTACAACCTAACCGTACTGGTATCGTTGTAGAGTTGTGCATATCGTACCCCGTACGAAAGTACTCATTTGAATGACCATGATCCACGGCATGGGATTTCACTCAACGTAGGGACTATTAAGTTAAATAAAATAATGATTGCATGGAGAGAATGGATTCCCAAATTCTTACATGGCAGCCCCCTTGGAACGAGTAGTACCCGACGGGCCGGCTGGTTCCCACAGATACTGTAAATCTGCCACACGGGCAGGGAACAGTATCTGCTTTTATTATTATTGTATATTGTATATTGACGAGCGTCCTGCTAGGACTCGTCTAATTCATGCATGGGCCAATTGATTGACTGGATAGACTAGCCTTGCTTGCGCATAGTAAGAACTGAGGAATCCCTAATTGCATTATTCCAGGATAACTTGGAACTCATAATAGCAAGCCGTAGGAGTTGATTGGCCGTTCAAGATGATTTGTTTGTGCACTATACTCTGTTACCTAACTGGGATGATCAGAATGTCAGGACATGACGGGCCAACTTCTGTCCTTGTTTGGTTGGGAGGTTGGTTCGAAGTGTCTTGATGTGATGTGAGTCCTAGTAGCAAGCAGATATCTATCATTATATTCTCTTACTTACTGGTTTAGTCCTTCATATCGTCCTCTCTTGTGGTACTTGCTATTAGAGGTCTAACCTCTCTGGTTTTGCATGGCCAGATTTAGAGCCAGTCCCCGAGGATCCAGCTTACTTCTACCTCCAAGATGGTCAACACTAGAAGGACGATCGCAGGAGGACTCGAGTGGGTTTTCTTACTTCCCGGCTCGTTTTGTTAAATACCTTATACCTTGCCGTTTGGCACCGACATGTTAGTCGGATTGTCTTGTACTTACTTTTTACATAATTGTAACTAAAGTCAGACTGCAGCTGATAACAATTGTGTATACCTTACTACATCATCTGGCTATGTTTTGTAAAGCCATATGTCAAGAACATTTTGACTGAGCGTTTGGGACGCCTTACTGCTTTATCTTACATGTTCTCTATTTCTGTTTCTTGTTTGAATGATTGAGACAATAGATGTGAAGTGACCATAGTAGGACTTTTATGTAGTATGCACCCCCTCGTCTTTTAGACAGCATTGATCGTATTATACGGTATTCATCTACCCGTAATACGTAGCTGGCTGAGTCATTCCCCCGCTCTCCAGTATTCTGGTTCTGGGGCGTGACACATGTCATCATTACCTCTGAGTGGAAATGCCCCATCGAAGAAATCCTCATATTTACCACGTCCTTATTACCTCTGAGTAAGTATGTTGGTTCTCTCTCGACTTATTATCCGTACCAAAAAAACAAAAAAAACCCAGGGTACGCCAAGGATAATTGGTCAACAAATTTCTTCCGACGACCACAAATGTCCTCTGTCGACCGCAAATGTCCTCTGTTGACCACAAATGTCCGCAGTCGACCACAAATGCTGTACTAAGTTTCTAGTACATGCCACTCTTTTCTTATCATGTCTTGGGAGCCCAGCTGCTCCCTGACATTCTTTCAATACCAAGAACTTCCACAACACCCTTATCGCAAAGTTGTTCTAGGTATCCCTCTCAAACTTGTTATCCGTACCTAAAACCCAAGGTATGCCCAGGGTAACAGGTCCACAAATAGTCCTCCAGTGGGACAAAACGCCACAAATACAACAAGTACAAGAAATAAAGGATGAGTCAAAATATACTCATTTATTCAAAATTCAAGGTACTACATTATCGGGGACTATGTCCCTATTACAAGATAAAAAAAAAGAACATAAACAAAAGAAGGAAAAGAGCCGACTATTGTTCAGCGATACATAATGATATGAGACGGTCTCTCAACAGGGGTAATCGACCGCTCAAACCTCTGTTTGGCCCGGCGTTCGGCCTCCTGATTCAGCAGCGCCGCATCTTCCAGATGCGCATGAGCCCGCCAGTCATCCTCGAACTTCTTCAGAGCACGCTCAAGGTTGGCAGAAGCTCGGGAAACCCTTTCAGCGTCCTGAATGATCAACTCATTATCCACACGGGAAGCTTCAAGTTCAGACTCCAAGAAGGCCAGCTTCTTCTGAAGTTCGAAGATCTGCTCCCTTGTATCGGTTACTCCACGGGAGGCGGCCGCTTCCCGAGCTCTGTAAACCTCGCTCCGGCAGCTCATCTGGTCGTACAAGAGAGATAGGTCGCCAAGGTCCTTCGTTATGACCGGCTTGGAAGTATCTCGCGTAAGCCTTATCTTCTCCAAGGCAGTGGTGAGGAAGCCCCTCTCCTGATCTATTGTTGCAGACAAATCAGCTTGCCGCAGCGTTCAAAATTGAGCCACAAGCTGATCGGCCTCTAGCAACTTAGGCTCCAGAAGTGCAGCTATCCCCTCTCCGCCAGGAAGGGTTTTAAGAATCTCAATTTGCCCATGAGCGCATTGTCGAGCCAGGGCAAAAGGAGTCCCCCGCTCTACAGCAGCATCGACTCTTCTTTTCAAATGACGATAGAAGCTGTCAACCACATCCTGTGACACCTCATCCAAAACTTCCGTAGAGGATGGCGTCAAAGGAAGTGTGGCTGGCAATGTCAAAGAAGATGCAACAGAACAAGCTGCCCCTGCCACAAGAGAGATAAATTCTGAGCGAAAGGACGCATGAGCGGCCAATTCTTCCTCGACGGGCCGAAGAACTTGCACACTTGGTAAGGCTGAAAGGTCAACCCCCGAAGTCATACGAGCATGGGAGGATGAAGGGACCATTGCTTCCTGTCCAGGCTGGGCCGACACCTGATCACCCGAACTCGATCTGGCGGGAGGCCTCTCGAGATAAATCGGGAAAAGAGGAGGCATGCTCCCTTCCACCAGATCCCCGAGAGCAGAGCTTTTCCTGACAATATCCATCATGGGCAGCGAAGAGGCAGGACCTGTATGTCCAGAGAAACTATCAATCATCTTAACCCGAAGGATGTGATGATAGAGCGAGTAAACCTCCTCACTGGTCAAGATCTGACTTAGCTTACCAGGGGAGGATTGTAGAAGTTGAGGCTCGATCTCAGTAATCGTGCCCTCTCACCGGCGACATCCGAGACGAATGCCGTGGGTTCCTCCACTCCTGCAGTCCCGAAGGTAGACGCAGTGGGGTCCACATCACCTGGTTGAAATCCAGCACCATCGGAGAGTGGCTCGGAAGGGCCCATATCGCCCTGAATAGAGACCTCCGCGACCGGAGGAACTTCAACCATCGTCGGAAGGACCTTGGCAGCAACGATCTTGGTACACAGGTCACTAACTAAAGTGGCTATGACCGGATCAGCTTCAAGAACATCAGCGGGCTCTGGGAAATCCCTTTCTTCTGACGCTTCCGACGCCTACATAGAGAAAAAGAAAATGATTAAGCAATAATTCAGAGAAAAGAAGGACCAAAGGAAAAGATGTCTGTAGTTAAATTCATCTCCGATGCAGCATCATCACCTTCACCTCTCTCTTTAATGAACAGCACGCAGCATCTTACCGCAGCCCGCTTCATAGAGTACGTTCTGCCACCATCAGTGGACACGTGCCTGCTCCGCTTGTGCGAAGGACCAGGCGCGACGGGCGGCTGATCCACCACCATCTCATCGGGCGCGACGGGCGGCTGATTCACCACCGTCTCACCCAGCACAACAGGTGGCTGATCCGCCCCAGCATCTCCGACCGGAAGGGAAGAATAATCTTCCTCCTGCTCGTTATTCTCTTTATCTGTGGTTGTGGACTCCGAGTCGGGCACAGGAACCGCATTCGCCCGCCTCTTCCTCGTCTTAGACCCCTTGGGCTTCTCCACCAAGCTGGTACCCACAATAAAGTTGGTACTCGGATCGAAATTAACGGGAGGCTTGCTCACCGTAACATGATATAAGGCCACCATGTACAAAATCTCTCCTGGCACCCCACCATCAGGGACTGAAAAGGTGGTTCGAGTATGAACCGTGTCATAATAATGCCATGCCGTGATACCATCCAGCACGCTACCTTCAAAGCCCAGGCAAGAGTTGGGACTGTCAAAGAACAACTGGCTATACCCGAACTGGCGGGCAAACCTGCTGGACAAGTAAGGCTCCAGGAAGACGAGGTTGTGGTTACGATACACCAGGTGCGCTGGACGGATATTACGCAGCCAAAGGAGCATTTTCTCAAGTAAGAGGAGAGGAGGTTCGGTACCATCAACATGTACACTCATCACTTCTTCAGCAGTAAAACGAGGTACGAACACAAAAAAGTCGTATCCGTCCACTCTCGCCAGCGCTCTCCGGCAGGCTGGCATTATGCTGCATTCTCAGAGCTGATGGTAGAATCAGAAAATGAAAGCGTCATCAACTGTAACACCATCTTCTGCTCCAGGCCTCATCAAAGACCTGTTGTGCATTAACATCCACCCCATTAGATAATGGTATGGCAGCTCTATGTGCTCAAAATCCATCGCCGTGTCACGGGCGATGACGTTAGAAGAAAAGGCGCGAAGGCCATGGTGTATGCTGCACACCATAGCCGAAAGAAGAGCCAGCTTGACCCCGAAGACCAACTTTACGACGGGGAGGATGAAGTGGCGGCTGATCCTCTCAATAGAACCTGCCCCTCCGGAGACTACGCAGTTCCGTAGCCACACCATCAGGAATCCCGCCAAAAGCCCCTTCTCCGACAGTGGCAGAGTACCATGATAAAAATAGCTGAAAGAGTCAGTTCGACTCCCAAAAATGTCGTCCGTGGACCTCGACCTCCTGGCATTCGACACCTGGTGTTGTACCTCCTCTGGGGTTTGAGGATCTCGAGAAGAAACCCGGCCTGAGGCACCAAGGATAAAGAGGTATGAAACCCAGGACCTGGTGTGAGGAGTGCTTCCCTCCGAGCTGCCATCCTTCTTGATGGCCATCTGATGACAAGTTCTGTGATGACATAATAATTCCCGATACACGGCGACGAAGCCCGAGAACTGTCGGTCCAAATCTTCGAGCTCTTCGCTCGTAGGGGTGTATACATCAAAAACTTCTTCTTTCCAGGACAGCTTGGAGATAACATACATCTCATGGAGAGCAAGTCCCAGCTCCCCTCCCGATGTGAAGAAGGTTCCCGTCCGCCGGTTGTATATCTCCAGAAGAGCCATGAACAACGGCTTATTTATGGGCAGACCATGACAGGTGCCCCGAATGGCATGATAGAGGCCAATCTCACGCAGGGAAGTCGCATACTTTCGCAGAATCTATGTAGTCAAATTGGCCCATACAGGAATAGGGTTTATCCAGTTCAGCAATGCCAACCGGCCGACGGGATACGACCCTTTGCGCGCAAGCTGGTTCAAAAAGGTATCAGCCTGAGAGAATATGAAGTTGGGACCCGTTACATTTATAAAGGTCCCCGGAGCCAGTCCCATCACATACTTACTGACCGATTCCCTCCCAGCATACGCCGACCCCAGATTCCTATTATAATGGATGTTTTTCATGAACATCCCTGACTTGCTTGGGGTCAAAGAGTCTACCATCTTTCTGTCTTGCGGTAACATGTTGAACCACGAAAGAGGAAAATGACGCTCTATCGGAGGGATATGGATCTCCACCCCGTCAAGAACAATGTCCCAGCTCTCCGACATATCCAGAACCCGGGTGTTCTTTATAGATAAAGCATCCCCAAAGAGGAACGCAGGCTTCAGGTATTCCCCTTCCAATTGCCCCGAGTTCATCATGGCACAAAGAAAGTGGAAGGACTATTTCTTGATAGCATTCAGCCTCTCCAAAGGCTCTTTCGGAAGCTGGTTCGTCACATACTCGACTATGTGGTCATATCGATAGCCCAAAGCCGATTGTGCGCGACCCACCAGAGGCTCTCCTGCTGCATTAACTGGCAGATTCACTGAAAAAGGAAAAAAAGAGAGAGATTACAAGATGGTTAAACAAAACCACTTAGTGATTTTAGGCTCTTGAGGTCCAATCCATATAAGCTCATGCGACTTTGTTCAAACACGAGCTTATGCGGTTCTGCGCTCATGCAGCTCTGTTTGAGCATGAGCTTATGCGGCACTAATTAGTGTTGGCTTATGCGGTCCTGATTAGCGAAGCATTATGCGGTCTAAGTCAGAGGAGCTTATGCGGTTCGGTTTAGTACAGCCTTATGCGGCCCAAGTCAGAGGAGCTTGTGCGGTTCGGTTTAGTGCAGCCTTATACGGCCCAAGTCAGAGGGGATTATGCGGTTCAGTTTAGCGCAGCCTTATGCGGTTCTGCTTAGCAGACGAGCTTATGCGGCTCAGTTCAGCACAGCCTTATGCGGCACAGTCCAAAATGGGGCTTATGCGATCTTGTTTGAGAAGGCTTCATGCGGTTCGATTCAGAAAGTCCTTATGCGGTTCAGTTCATGAAGCGCTTATGCAACCCTCATGCGGCCAAGACATAGGGTATACTCCCATACGGTTCGGGAGGCACACGCAGCACAGTAGGCGAAGACGAAGAAGGCCTGTGCATAAATATGCGACATAGCCCTAGTTCTGAGTTTATCCTTACCAGCAATGGTGGGGTGGACGTCGCAGTGCACTACAGGCACCTTGGCCGACGAGGAAGCGGCTTTCTTGCCCTTCGTCGCAGCAGAAGCAGCCTTGGAAGACTTAGGAGCCATTGTTGATCGAAGAAAGAAGAAGAAGAAGAAGAGGATGACAGTTAAGGAAAGAAGTGCTTAAATTGGAAAAGAGAGTAAAGAGTTTCTCTCTCTAATTACTCTTATTTATAGAAGGCCAAGGGAAAGACACGTGGATTGATGAACACTCTGAGTCTCGTGCTGCAGGCAAAACCGACTCCTAGGATTTCATCCCCTCTCATAAAGGAGATTCATCAAAGCACGAAATCCAAGTATTTAATGAACCGACTCTTGGGATTTTCCCTAAAGACGGCTCCAAATCATAACGAATCAAGAGCAATTAATGCCGCCTACGTGGCAGAGAGAATAGTATACGGTCAGAAGCGATCCATGCGACCAGAGCAGTTCATGCGGCTAGTATGTCCATGCGGCTAGAAAGGCCATGCGGTCAGAATATCCTCTGTGGCTAGAAGAGCTTATACACAGCCATGCTTCTTATTCAAAGTATTTCAATTTTGTAAATTGAAAACTTTGAAGGGGGTCTTGTAGAAGCATGAAAAAAGACAAGAGAAGCCCATACGGCTCCAAACAGAAGGAGCCTTATACGGCTCAGGAACCCTGCAGAACTTTATGCGGCTCGAAACTCTCCAACAATTCCATGTGGCTCAGGCAAAGACACGTGGCCATACGCTGTCCGCTTTTACAGCTGGCCATAAAGCAGTCCCCAATTAATTGCTCTAATGACAGCTCTGACACAATAAATGACAGCGCTGACACAATGAATGACAGCTCTGCCATAAAGCTGAAATAATGATGGCGTGCCCCTTGGGAAAAGAAAAAAATCTTCTATAACTGACAGGATCCGTCAAAGTCCCAAGCACCCCTATGCGGTTGCGTCCTTCATGCGGCTGTATTCTTCATGCGGCTGCATCCTTCCTGCGGCTGCATCCTTCATGCGGCTGCATCCTTCATGCGGCTGTATCCTTCATACAGCTGTCCTCTTTATACGGCTACATCCTTCATGCGACTGTCCTCTTCATGCGACTGCATCCGTCATACGGCTGCCACCTTTATGCGACTGCCCTCCTCATGTGGCCGTCTCCTTCATGCGGCTACCTTCTCCATACGGCTGTCTTCTTCATGCGGTTGCTACCCTCATACGGCTGATACCTTCATGCGGCTAGGAATGTAGGGGCCATCTGTATGCGGTTCATTTAGAAACTGTACTCATGCGGCTCTGCCAGTACATCCCACTCACGATAGTTGAGACATGTGGCGGTCCCCGTAACAGCTGAGACACGTGACGTTCTTATCCTCCTCGAAATTATGGCTGCTAGCAAATCATAACATACTCAGATTTGTTACAATCATCATAATTACCCCAAATCAAATCAGATCAGACAAATCGAACATGTGGCAGGAGATCCGAGCCTATCAAAATTTATGGCAATCAACATTAATTGCCCATAAGATTTGGTACAATCCACATTAATTGCCCAGATTCGTTGTAATCAAAATTAGTGGCCCAGATGATTGGCCGCCGACTTTCCAAGGGGGGAATCATTGTAAACCCTAATGATCACACCCCCACTTCTATAAATAGCAAGGTGCCATTCCCTTACAAACGGTAGGAGACTGGAGAGACCAGAGAGAGAGGATTACCTGGATATACAGAGAGAAAAAGGCACGCACAGAGAATTCTTCCCGGGCATCCTGAGAGCATTTCTTCACCAGTGCCAAGGCTACGTCCGATCGTCCAAGGAGTAAGGCAGAGCTGTCGTCGCTTTTCCGAGCCTCTACCGTCACCCTCCAAAATCAAAAATAAACAATTGTACTTAGATTGCTGTACCTAGGTTTTCGTCCCTAGGCTTTCTTTATACAAGCGAGTTTGTATTGTGAGTCTAAGTTCAGTCCTCCTATATAATTGTTCTGTACTTTTACAATCAATGGAAAACAGGAAGGCGGGTGACGCACTGCGGCACCGTACGGAGGAGGGGTCTCTGGGGGGCTGGACTGGCCGGTCGTCATCGAGGCGGCGCTTAACTGCGGTCGAGGTAAGGGCGGTGGTGGTGGCGTTTCTTTTGGGTTTTGTCGGGGGTGGTTTTGGATTTTTGGGGCGGTACCGTTAGTGGCGGTGGCGACGGTAGAGGCACGTGGCGGTGGTGCTGGGCTACGTGGAGGAGAACGGAGACGATTAGTAATAGAGCGGCCTGGCTTCATCGGACAGGGATACGGGGATACGGGGATGCGCGGTGTCGGCAGGGACACAGGGCGCGGAGGAGTTGGCGAATTACCGGAGGTAAGTTGGGTCGAGTAGGTGGTGTTGGCCGAATAACTTGGCCGGTTGTATTCGGAAGGTTTGCTGGACGTGGTTGGGGCGATGGCGGAGTGCTGGGACAGGGCACGGCTGAGTCTGAAGATGGTTTGGTCGGTTGGTGAACCCAGGCGTTTGCCGAGTTGGCGAGGAGCGGTCGGTCGACCAGTGGCCAGGACAAGGAGGAGAAAGACGGCAATGCTGGTGGTTTGCGAAGTTGGGATGAAGGTGGAGGTATTGGTGGGTGGTCGAGGGACGGGAGGGAGCAGAGGAAAATTTTGTAATTGAAAAGAATAATGAAAATGAGTATGGTCACAGACACGATGCACGTACATGGTGGTGGTTGTTTGTGGAGTAATTGTAGAAAAACAATGGGGAGTCTCCCCTATTTATAGGGGTGAAACTCCTAGATTGATAAGGCGTAGAAACGATTTAAATGCCTATAGATAATTCATAAATTTAATTTAGATCAAATTTAAAACTAATCAACCAAACCAAATCCAAATCCAATATATAGATAAATTACACGTTTAAATTAAACTATTTAAAATAAATAAAATAAAATCACCATTTTAATTATCATAATTAAATTCAAATTATCTTTTTATAATAATAATTAATTAATTTCAAAAATCATCATAAATATTTAAGTATTAATAGGAAAATATCAAAATAGCTTTTTATTTTCAATTAAGCTAAAATAATTTTGAAAATCATAATTAATATTTAAAATCTTTGAGATAACTTTTTGCTAATAATTAATTCTAAATAAGTTCTAGTAATTTTCAAAAATATACATGAAGTAAATCTCATGTACTTCACACAAGTAAAATATTCATAAAATCTAGTTTTTTTCTAAATTACCACTAAAATAAAATAAGATAGCATTTTAAATAATAATAATTTTGATAAATCTCGATGCGATACGTTTATGTACTAAAATATTTATCATCTGTTATTTTGAACCATTCTCCATATAACTAAAATTTATAATCCAAACATTTTTCCAAAAGCATGTACCTCGCACATGTTCGCACTCGACGAGCAAATACAAAACGCGACGTACAATATGCAAAATAAAAATCCAATCCAAAAAAAATGTAGTAAAAATTAGGGGGTTTACAGAGCTGGATCCTACCCCCTTGCAAAAGCATATCGAAGATAGGTTTGACATGACTACCTTCAAATGAATAATTCATCTTGGGCTATTGACCTTTCGCCTGTTTTTGTTCGGGCTTCTGGGTTGCATCAGCAACCATGGCCTGTTTGTCCTTATTGTCCTGGTTGGATGTGGTGCCACTATTGTTGTTGCTGGAGGTGGAACCAGGACGTCTGTCCTTATCTTCTCCGTCTTGGATGTGTAATCCCAGCTAGCGAGCCTTCTTCAGTTTTGTCTCTGCGTTGGTAGCACTTATGATAAAGGTTGTCCAATTCTTGAACCGATCATCATCCATCCAGAGGCTAACTGCGGGGAGTAACTTCTTTTGGCAATTTCAACCAAGGAGCTCTCGGGGTTGCCTTGGGGCAACCTCATTACGGTTTGGCGGAACCGCTCGATATAGTTCCTTGTTAACTCCCTTTCTCCCTGAACGACGTCCATGAGAGATGACATCGTCACATCGTGCCCTACTTCATAAAATTTCTCCAGGAACATGTGCTTGAAGCCGTCAAAAGAATGGATGCAGTTGTTGGGAAGGTTGCGGTACCAGTCGAACGCGATCCCCTCCAATGCTCCAATGAATAATCGTGTAAGGATGGCATCACTATGCGACAAGTGGTCGATTGTGACTTCAACGTAAGTCATATACCGACTAGCAGAGGTCTTTCCATCATACGAATTGATATGGAACAGCTTGTACCGTGGTAGAAAAGGCACATCTCTCCATGCAACGGGATACGGTTGCCGTATTCTGAGGTCCCGAGAGGAGTCTCGGACATTGAACATTGCTCGAAACTCCTGGACTTTTCTTCTTGCTTCCTTGGCTTCATCTGTAGCTGACAAAACAGATGCTCCTAAGGGATCATCACCCAAAGGAGGGGCTGTCGTGCTGGAATCAACGTTGACTGCGGGTCCCAAGCTTGTTTGTCCGGACATCCTTGCTGGTTGAGTTGGCAAGGCGGCTTTGATCTCGTCCACAGACTTGACCAAGGACAGGAGCATGGCTTCCAGCACTTCTAGCCGTTGTCGATCAGAAGGCGCTTCATGATTATCGTCAGCCATAAAGACCGTTCTCACGTGGGTAGAGGTGGAAGGAATTGTAGCAGAGGTGCTCCCTGTGCCATATCTTTGTACAGGAAAATCGTCGGGGAATGTCGGAATGTCATCTTCTTCGGACTCGAAAGGGGTGCTACCCCCCCTCCCCCCCCGTGCAGGAAGCCGCATCGTATTGGTGAGGGTTGTCACCCTCAAGGAAATCCAAGTCTGTTGCGCTGTTCTGGGAGATCTCTACCCCTGTGTGTGCTCTTGGTAGACCGGGTTGTCACATATACTAAGGGGACTGCTACCCCCAGCTTCATTTACTCTTAAGGAGGCCGAAGGTGCACCCCCGGGTGCTGGAAGCTTCTTTTTGGATCGAGTGCCTAAATAGACACCCCATGTGGTTGTCGGTGGCAACCCTCCAGATGAGGGTCTCCTTGCAATACTGGCCGAGATCGCCGGGCTGGAAGAGCCTGTCTTCTTTTCTTCCTTGCGAACCTTCTGAGTTGAATTATAGGAGGCGAGAGGAAACTCCTCGTCTCCCAGATTTTGCACCTATTTTTTGAGTTGTTGTCGGATAGGCGTTGGCTGCTGCAATCGTTGGAAAACTGACTGCCATCCTTCAGGTGCTTCTGATTTGTCGCAGCAGCAGTTGATGATGACTTGGGTGCAACGACGTCCCGAGAGGGACTCATTGCATGCCAATGCTGCCACCTTACGCTTTTGAGTAATCACCTCACGCAAGTTTGTAGCAAGCTGATCTACCTTTGCACCAAACTTGTGGACTCGGGTATCCCGGGCGTACAGGTACTTAGGTATCATGTTTGCTCCCTAATCCGTGGCTAGTAAAAGCACTTGCTCTGGATCGTTGGAGGAAGACTTTAAAGACCCGCCCTGTCCGTTAGCCCTAGGGGACTGGACGCGGGTGGTTCTGTACAATTTTCCATCAGGAGCCTGTGTAACAGTCAACGGGGTCCGCTGACAATCAGCAACTTAGACAGTTGACTGGGCTTGTTGGGCCCGCACTGCCCTAGACATCTTTGACTTAGCACCAGAAGGCACATAGTAGAAAGAGTCCAGATTAATACATCCCACATTCTCAATGGGCTGCATGGTGTCGATCCCGCATGAGAGACGGTTGAACACAGAGCTTCTGACAGGGCTGCATGGAATATCCTGTCTGAGGCCATGTTTGGCTGTCGTATGGGATGTTCTCTTGCGGCCAGAGATGGCTGCTGCATAGGCCATCTTCCTGCGGCCCGAGTTGTCTGCCGTATGGGCGATCTTCGTACGGCCAGAGTTGGCTGGCGCATGAGTTGTCTGCCTGCAGCCAGAGTTGACTGCCGCATGGATAGACTATCTATCTCTCTTATGCGGCTTCTTCTTCGTCCGCATGGATTTCTCTTGTGCCCCCAAAAACTCAGCATCGTAGTGTTTTCCTCTGCTGGATTTGGGGACAGTGGGGTCCTCTGCGGTCGAAAGCAAAGCCGCAGGAGAGCTTTGGTCACCGTCTTGGACTGCAGAAGGAGTTTCTTCGAGAACTTGGTCGGAGGAAACCGTTCTGTGCACCGACGTCTTGCGAGTTCTCTTTGGGTTGGCTCGCTTCTGAGATGGGTTGGCGCTCCCTTCAGAGAGCATTTCTTTGAAGGCTTGTTGGTCGAAGCGAACCCCAAGCATTTGCTGCGTAGAGCCGAGTTTGGACGCGTCATATTGTATCACCAGCTTCTCATTAGAGGAGAAGGATGTCCCCAGCAGAGTCGCCATCGTGTTTGCCATAAAAAATTAAAGACAGGTATTACAGAAATACTGAAATTGATTGCAAACTCGTTTGTACAAAAAAAGCCTAGAAAGAAATCCTAGGAAACAATCTAAGTACAATTGTTTAGTTTTGATTCTGGAAGGGGTGACAGTGGCGGCTCGGGAAAGTGCTATCAACTCTGCCTTACTCCGTGGACTATCTGACGCAGTCTTTAACTCTTGAAGAAATTATCTTATTGAAGGTTGCTAGCCTTTTACAGGGGTGTGGCACACTACTATTTATAGTGGTATGTATGTGGAGCCGCATAGATGGCCTATGGCCATGCGGCTGACTAGCATCTGAAGACCCGCTCTGGCCACCATATGTCGATTTGTTGGAATTTTGCTGCAACAAATCTGGACAGTTAGGACTTGGTCAGCCTGCCACGTGTCCTGTCGCAGGAATCATTTTGAGCCGCATGAGTCTCTTAGTTTTCGACCATGTGGGGCCGCATGAGACTCATGCGGCTTAAGTCGCAAGCTTTCTTAGCTTAAGGATTTAAGTCGCATAGATTCCGTATTTTGGCCGCATAAAGCACATGCGGCTTGGGTCACAGTCACCTTTGGCTGCATGAAGTTTGGAGACTTTGGGGCCGCATATGTCTGAGCCGCATAAGGTTCATGCGGCTTAGGTGACACTCATTCTGGCCGCATGAAGGCGTATGAATCCTGCTTTTGGTGACGTCTCACGTCTTATCTTTTTGTCAAAGTGTTAGAGCTGTCATTTTTGTCAGGACTTGTCAGCTTTATCAGACGAACTGCTCCTCTTGGCCGTATATTTTTCTGCTGTAGCTGTTTTGTCGATGGGACGCATAAGCCATTGAATCTGTCATGCGGCTATCCTTTATGCGGACCTGTTTGGCCTAAACTACTTATGCGGTAATTTGTGATCCGCATGAACCCCATATTTTCCATGCTTCTACAAGTTGTATCTACGTTTGGGCTCGTTTAGTGAGACCTTATATTTTTAGGTCATTTTTTAATCATATTTAAATCCATCAACCCAGTCGATTTTTTGAGATCGTATCTTAGTGCCAGGACCTCTGTTTCTCGATCCGTTTAAAGGTGAATCTTGCTCTATGTCTTGTCCTTGATATGTGCAGTTCGATCGTCCAAATTATGATCGTACAATGTGTGTGGTTCCAGACTTCACCCACTGTCCAAATTGGATGTTTTTAAATTTCTAGAAGATCCAACCATTGGATCTTTAACACGCCATCTCCGTTACGACTGTAGCATTAGTTTACCATAGGATACCAAGTTTTATACAATCTTGAGATCGTTTGATAGCTCAATCCACCATACTCTATTTATGTAATTAAACACATCATATTCGTATTTTGAAATTCATGCAACGAAATTGAGATCCATCGATTCCAGTGATCTCGTATCGCTGAAGTTTAAAAAGTAACAGTAGAGATCAATGAAATGAGATCGTTAACCTTGTGGTTGATCATCCAGTCTTGATTTACCTAGCATAGAGTTTGCAACTCGGACTAGAAGATACAAACTTGGTAAATTAATTACAAACGTAGGTTTTTCGATGCGGCTCACTCATCATATTAGTTGGGATTTTGGCCTTTACATTGGAAACTTTAGTCCCACATCGGCTAGGCCAAAAGAAATGTATCTCTATATATAAGCTATGCTTGTTTAGAGATGCACAAGTGGTGTGGAGGTGCACATGGGTGTGTCATGTGGGAGTATTTTCTAGTGGAAAAAAGGCCAAATCAATAATGAAGCATTCATGCTTTTTGCTCTTGGAAATTAATTTCCAATGGAGTTAAGCCCCATAAGGGCTTAGCGACTCGGACTCAAACTCAGAATCATGGGCTCATGAGGCATAATGTGGCATTTTTTGCACTTAGCACGGCAGTATCGTCGCTAGACACATAGTACGCTTAAGATGCGCTCGTTGCGCGAGCCACTTGTGCAGTCGATCGCACTGCCAGATGGCTCGGCCAATTGGTAGTGACCAATTGGCGTGGCCAAGTGGCGCACCCAGTTGCACGGCCCAGTTGCGCGCCCAGTTGCAATGCCCAGTGGCGCATGGTTGGAGCAGGTCGTGTAGAGTGCACAGGTGGCGCAAGTGGCACTGTGTGTACGGTGTACAAGGTGCGCACGGTGCACAAGTTGCGTACGTTGTGCGCCAGTTAACTCGAATCGTGTTTGTGCATGATCTGAGCAGTTACAACACGTTCGGAACAATTTTTTCCATGTTCCGATCGTTCTGCTAACTGGACAGCTGCAGCACGGGCCTATATAAGGTCTCTTATCTCTCACAGTGCATATAGATAAGAACAAGACTAGTATTCAAAATTTCTTACAAATTTCTACGAACTGGAAGAGAGAAGAGAAGCGTTGCACCAGCATTACTTTGCACAGGAGTCTGCTGCTTTTCGAGGAGTCAGAAGAGCGGAGTGTTCCAAAGTTCTCCGTCGAACTTGCTGGTTCCTAGAAGCTGTTCGTGTTGGGAGAATTAAGCTTTGAGATTGTTATTCTCGGGACGTAATTTTCGATGAAAAACTGAGAAAATGAAACGATTGTAAAAACAACGTTTCTGACCAGGTTTTTTGACTCCGAATATCAATCACTGCAATTACACCATAAAGTTTTATGCTATTAGTTTAAAGAGAAATCTACTAGGCATCTAGCTTTTGGTTAAAAGGAGGACCATTAATCGGAAGAATAGCAGGAAAGGTGGATACATGTACTATTGGGCATGGAGAGGTCACGGACCTACAACCACTGTTGTCTACTATTGTTTTCTGTAGAAAACGTATTCTGTGGAAAGATTGGCTTAAATGCCTTATGAGTTCTCAGACAGAGTGAATGCTTGGTGTGTTTTACAGAAAGCACGGTAGCGCAGTACTACAAGGAGTGAAACTCCATGCTACTGTGGGGTGACTCTACCATGAGGTTCTCGAAAGGGGTAATGCCTCGGCTTTGCGAGCCAAGTCACAACGGCGTAGCACCGCAAATAGGCAGGTAGCCTAATGCTATATGTTAAAATTAAAGAGGGGTATCGTCAGCACTACAAAAGAGAGGAGTTTCTTATGTTACAGTGGCACGACACCACGATGAGGTACCCAGATAGGGGTAAAACCTCGGCCTTGCAAGCCATGTCGTTGCGGCGTAACACCGCAAGGGAGCCTAAGGCTTTATGCCGGGTAGTATGGCACTACAAAGAGGCGATGACCTCATGCTACAGTAGTATGACACTACGATGAGGTTCCCGGTCCGGGGTAAGGCCTCGGCTTTAGGCCATGTCATAGCGTTGTAGCACCGCAAGGGAAGCACAAAGTGCTTCACGCTATGTCTCTTTAACAAAGAACTCACCTATAGTGTATGGAAAGAGATAGCAGGCCATCTCTTGAGGGTAAACTTATAGATGCCCAAAATTATACACTGAAATCAGGCTGGCACAGGGCCTTTAATGTGTAGCCAGAAGCATATGTAACTACATTATGTGAGTGGAAAGAATTTCAGCTATGGTGCAGAATTTAAGGCTTAGTCCATTCTTGTATTATACTTTGTTGTTTGACCCATGCGAGAAGATTTAAGTCGTCAGCGACATCTCTCCTAATGCATGATGGACAGTTACTGTGGGGAATACTCAAACCCATATATAGAGATATGTGGGGAATTATTGGGGTTTTGGCCGTTGCATTGGAAACTTTAGTCCCACATCGGCTAGGCCAAAAGAAATGTATCTCTATATATAAGCTATGCTTGTTTAGAGATGCACAAGTGGTCTGGAGGTGCACATGGGTGTGTCATGTGGCAATATTTTTCTAGTGGAAAGAAAAGGCCAAATCAACAATGAAGTATTCATACTTTTTGCTCTTGGGAATTAATTTCCAATTTGGAGCTAAGCCCAGTAGGGGCTTACAACTTGGACTCGGACTCAGGATCATGGGCTCATGAAGTGTAATGTGGCATTTTGTTGGCACACTTTGCACTTAGCACGACAGCATCGTCGCTAAGCGTATAGTGCGCTTAAGAAGCGCACGTTGTGCGAGCCACTTGCGCAGCTGATCGTGCTGCCAGATGGCATGGCCAATTGGCACTGACCAATTGGCGCATCCAAGTGGCACGTCCAGTTATGCGGCCTAGTGGCGCGCCAGTTAGCGCACGGTTGGCGCAGGTTGCGCAGGTGGCGCAAGTGGCATTGTGCGTGTGGTGTGCAAGGTGCGCGCGGTGCGCATGTTGCGCGGGTGGCGCAAGTGGCGCACGATGTACGCCAGTTGACTCAGATCGTGTCTTTGCATGATCTGAACAGTTACAGCACGTTCAGAGCGATTTTTTCTACGTCCCGAACGTTCTGCTAACTGGACAGTTGCAGTACGGGCCTATATAAGGTCTCTTCTCTCTCACAGTGCATATAGATAAGAACAAGACAAGTGTTCAGAATTCCTTACGAATTCTCACAGACTGGAAGGGAGAAGAGAAGCGTTGCACCAACGTTATTTTGCACAGGAGTCCGCTGCCATCCGAGGAGTTAGAAGAGTGGAGTGTGCCAAAGTTCTCCGTCGAACTTGCTGGTTCCTGGAAGTTGTTCGTGTGGGACGAATTAAGCTTTGAGCAACGGTGATCTTTCACCCCAGCAGGCTGTTCTTCCATCCATCGTCTGTCATCGCTGCTGCTGCTAGCAATTCGATTGGATACTTCTTTTTAGAAGTACTACTCTCGTTTGCTGCTATAACGAAATCTTTTTAGATTTTCGTTATCCAGAATCCTCCAAGGATCTCTGTCAAGCACCTTCTTTGAAGTGTTGTCAGAAACGTTGTTTTTACAATCGTTTCATTTTTCTCTGTTTTCTATCGAAAATTGTGTCCCGGGAGTAACAGTATTGTCCCTTTCTAGGTCCACCTCCGCTCCATCTTCTTCACTTCTTAGAAGATATTGCCAAACTCCGATCTGCTCCACCGTGACAAGGCCCTTCAAGTAGCCCTAAGACATAGACATATATCCTCGCCACCGCGAGTACTTTTATTCGTATTCATCACAACAAACCTCACTCTCTCTAGCAGTGGTGAGTGATCCACAGATTCACTTCTGTTAAGATGGCTCACAATAGGAGTTGGAAGCCCCTCCCGACCACTCTTGATCATCAACCAAAATCCGGTCAATTCTCACTTGGGAGTTACTCCATGTAAAACTGCTACCAGTAAAATTCATCTCTCTCGGTGAGACCAGACCAGCAACAAGTTAGAAACCAACTGAGGAGGAATTCTTCGATCGTCGTCGCCGCAGCATTATCTGGAGTTGCCCCTCCCTTATGCTAGTCCTCCATCCCATTCTCGCATTAAAGTCTCCTCCGCACAGCCAAGCACCAGAAACCTCCATCCTCCAACCAAATGCTTCAACTGGACATGAACCTTCGATTGAAATCACTCCCCCTGCAGATGGAGAAGACTAATAGCTCATATGAATTGCCTAAAGCACCCAAAAAAAAGTTCCATTATCAAGGATCAACTAATTACACAGAAAGACAAGCTCATTGACCATAATTTCCGAAATCAGCCTAATTATAACCTGATATCTTCAACAGCATCAACTAACGCAGTTGTCCAATGCATGCACATCCCATTCTTCATCGCATACACTTATAGCTCAACCATCAACGGCTTGTGAGAAGACAGCTTCAAGAATGGATCAAACCATATACAAGCAACCGGAGAATTTTAAGCCCCAAAAGTTTTAGTTTAGCCTGCAATTGTAACTCTCAAAAATAATTTATGGTTCGTCATACATATCAAAATTATAACGAACTTCTAAATTGAACAACTTAAAGTATTTTGGATAAATTAGACAATACATGAAATTGTAGCCCTTGAATTGTGAAACTTCTATAGCTGTCCCCTGTTATAGCTTCAAGCATTGACTAATAGCTCACATGAACAACATTTGACGCAGTTCTAAAAACATAATGCCCGCTTTAAAATAATTCTTAGTTCTGACTAGATAATTAGGATTGAAGTTATTGACATATTACTTGTACACTTAATGATCACTATGCATTAGTTTAGGACTAGCCAGTTTCAGTAACTATGTTAAATGTACATATAGGTGATTAAGAAGATAACAAACATCCAACATATATGTACAGAGCAACAAGAACGACCTTTTAAAATTTATATACTTTTTATTCTAGAGAAAATATAATAGAGAAGATCTTATGGATGGGCTTTGTATATATATATATATATCTTCGATTGCAATTATTTGAAATTCAGGTTCAGTACAATTCGAAAGACCTACTAAAGCCGAGAAACTTACTCGGCATCCTTCAACTCTTTGGTCAGACGTTTACTGTAGCTGGTTGTCTAGGATATTAACAACCTTGAAGTAATGAAAACAAGGCTCTACTATGTACTTGATTTCATGAACTTAAGCTTTCATCCTACTTAGTTATAGACTATGCATTATGCCCTTTGAAAGCATTACTCATTAAAGAAAGCAAAATGCGACAGAAGTAGAAGATTTGAAAGTCATATAATCGAAAAGGCACCACCATACTCAGAATATATCCATCAATAATCATATAGCAATAGAAGAGCCAATGAACTTAACTGACCAAGATTTGAACAGGGTTACAAATTTTCATGGAAACATGACATATAACATCCTTGAAAAAGTCAAAAAAAAAATGCACACCTTACCAATCCATTACTTGTTCTATTTGCAGGCTTAGGCCAAAGAGGGTAGAGAGGATCGATGTTGGAGGAGCATACCATGTGGAGGGGTATTGACCAGGAAGTCGTAAAAGATACATTAAGTAATTTAAACACAAACTTACCTTCGTCATTGCCTAATTTAAAGAGTTTATCTTTAATCAATACTTGCATAGTAACATTGCTTTCTATAGGGAAGGAAATGGTCATTTGCTTCTATTTATATCTTTCTCAATTTTATGTTTCCTTATAAGGATCGATGCTGAATCTTCAAATGAAAATGAAAGTAACTTCAAATTGAGATAAACTCGTATATGATATTGGCAAATCTCAAGCTCAAATTATTATAATATAAATGTGCAAATTATTTTAAGCTAACAATTAATTTTCCATGTTTTTCTTCCCAAACGTTCGCGCCAAGACCCAATACAAGATGCCTTTCCTCTTCTTTGTTAGCCACCAAAATGTAGTGGAAGCAATGCCAACACATGTGAAGATAACAATCTATCGTCTCACATAAGCACCAAGACACATCAAACACAAATATATATTTGGTGACTAGGCCACTTGGACAAATTATAATCTATATATCTCAAAATACAAGATTAAATACAAATATATTGAATTATTTGCCCTCAAGTTTAAGTACCATCACCAATCTCAAAAAAGAAAAAGAAGATACATAATGAAATCACTCACCCAACCCTGTGAAGATCTTCTTGAACGAAGAAGATGACTCTCCGAATAGACCTTATCTCCAGATTATCTCGAAAGACGAGCCCTTACAGCAAAGCACGAACTTTCTCGTAGATTCCTATGGACTGGATCTCTTGAATCTCTTCCTTGATCTTCTTGTTGGCAACCCCCCTTGACCTACTTAAATAGGTTTAGAAAAACCCTAAATTAGCCCAGCATCAATCCTGGCCGTTGAGATTAGATCATATAGTCACAACATGTTGACTTTCGGGCGTATGTCAAACCAATTTTCGATTGGTGGTATGATTCAGTATACCATAGGTATGCTGTCAAACCCAACAAATTGGATTCTGGAACAAACTGCCTAAAATTTGGTGTACCGTCTATATATACACTACTGCTGCTATTTTGGCTCAGTTTGAGCGTTGTTTCAGCTACCGATCATCCATTGTCTTTGCTACAACTTCCATCGATGATTCATGACGTCCAGCATGTCCTTCCACACACCTCAAATCAAGACTGGACCCCAACAAACTCACCCTCCAATCTGATGAGATGTGTTGATCTCATAGCCCCTCAATTGGACTCCATGCTTGTTGTCCTGTGACAGAGTTCATGGTCTTCCTCGTCATTGGTCTTGAATCCCTCGGACTGCTTTGCATTTTCCTTCGCCTATAGCTCCTCGACTACCACGTCGACGCTAGTTGTCATGCGTAGCACCTCTTTAACAACTGGATCTTGCCAACATCAATAATTCGGCCAAGACCGAAGTCCCTGGCCATTAACTCACCATAAATCTTGGTTGTATGTCCCCAATATTTGTCTTCTACCTGAACGTGGTCCCATTTCGTCGAGCTTCTTCACCCTCTGCTAGTTAAACTAAGCGGATGGTACGGTTCCCTCAAGATTCAAGCTCCTGAACCTGCCCACATTTGTGTCCGACACTGAAGCTCCCTCATACAATATATCTTTGAGCAGAACATCATGCACTGTGCACGCCATCGATGATCCACAGCTCCATTGAATTGTGTAAATGGAGATGTACCCGTCTCAACTTGAGTTTGCTACACTTCTTGATCTCCTCCCCGGTTTTGAACTACTGAACAATGTTTCACCATCGAGCTTCGGCGAACTACCTGTCACCAAAATTGGATTTATAGAAAAACCCCTGGAGACTGACCAGCTGTCATGAGACCGATAGACTGACCCTCAATCTTTGTCTTACGTCCATTCGTCGCTTGTCTCGATGAACCGAATCCTTCTTATCCATCAAATCATGTTAAAGACACTCCTCAGCAAATTCTCGATGATCTTCAAACTCCTGTCGAACATCTCTAGAGCCTCCATTCAATATTTGTAGTCTGCTTATACAACTCAGCAGCTTGAGTTTGTAAATACGACAATATATATCCTGGAGCCAACAGTTAGGTGTTTGCAATGAAAAAAGTTTATTCAACTTTCGTATTACAAATTTTAGATTATTGCTTTGAATAACGAAGAATCATATACAAGAAATTCTATGTACAAGCAAAGAAAGTAAAATATGGAAAAAAGTAGCGATGTAGGTCGAGTCGGCGAGTGACTCCTTTGCTCCGTTTACTACTATAGTGCCTGCTCATATTGTGGCGAAGCACTATATAATAAGCTCGTGGAAAGTCAGACACGGTCGAAAACATAGATGGCTAGTCTTGCTCAGCAACGAGTTTGGTATACGAAAACCTTTGGCATTAATAAAATTAATTTGGACGAATGATATGAGAACCGTTCCAATTAATGGATCGGCTTCTGTTGAATAAGTCCTAGATGCAGCGAACTTTGTCTTGGCGAGTGAACTCTAAATAAGAGTCCCTACGATGGGTCTGGTCTGCTGTTGGTTTTTTTGATGTTTTGCCGCTTGGTTTTGATGAGTGCTTTCGTACCGATTTCTGAATGCGCCTTCGAGAATTTCAAAGGACAATGACTGAAGAAGGAATTCTAATATGATGTTCGTGCCATTACAGGAGTTCGTGTAATTGACGTTTGATCGTTGCGAAGCGATCTCCTTCTATCGGCGCATTTCTTTTAGGTGGGTGGTTCGGCCCCTTCTTTTCTACTCCTTCCGTCAACAAATTCTTAATGTTCAAATGTTCAAATCGATGATATTGGTTGAATATATGTTGTACCACTAAGATAAAGAACATAGAATAATTGTAATATAACTAGTATAACTAGGGTTAGAGACATTAACTCAACACCTCGCATCGAGGCAAGCAGTTTGGTTCGAAACCGAAAAAAACGGTTGAAAGGGAGCACTTTGAAACATCGTTTGTGGTACGGTACTTCAGAGTATTTGGTACTTGCGGGTCGCCAACTCAAAACATACAGCTTTGAGAAAAAATGGATGAATTATTGCCTGAGTTATAAGATTCTACTGCTAAATTCTGTTTGTGCCATGCATTATGTTGTCTAGCTTAAATTGTTCACACACTTGCATGGTCATGGACAACTTGTGCATAAGGTATTATTTTTTTCGAAATGGTATCCGGGGCACTGGAACCGAATCGACCTATGTAATGCCCCGCTCCGCACGAGGCATTTGGTTGGCTTATTGGATGGGATCAGAATATTGGACCGTGACTTATGTTGGGAATCGGGAGAATTGAGACTGATGCAGTCTCTCTTAGCTGGCTAGATGAAATGGATATTGGAACGTGGCTCGCTGGAGGAGCTACGCTTAGTGGAATTTTGGGTGAGTGGAACTGTCCTTCCTCCTCCTTACTCCTTCATGCTTAATAGATGAAGTATTGAAATGCTATGAACTGCCCCTAAATGTCCCTCATGTTAGTTGCTGAATAATAGAGATGCTTTTGTTGAGAATTATTGAAATGTACAACACATTGAACTGTTAATGTGATTCGCTGCCTGAGAATGAATTGATAACATTGCCCCTTATGCTTAACACTGCTGGAACAAGTAGACACTTGAATAATGAGATGCCTTATGAATGATAGAATAAGAAATGAACTGGCTATGCTATCGAACCAATGAACTGAATGAAACACTAGAATCATGTACTCTCTATATAACTATTGCAAGAATATGAAATGTTGCCTGTCCCTTATAAGAAATGAATGAATGAATAAATGTCCCTATGAAATGAATGAATGTTAAGTTCCCCTTAAGAAAGGAATGATATGAGATACGTTGCAATGAAGCAATGAATGAGAAATGATAAAGCTGGGATCGTTGAGATCACCAATTGAAATGATGGTAATGATGAAAAGAATAAGTCATTGAATATGACTAATGATGCACTGTTGCCTTTACTTTCCTTAATATATTTTACCATGCGATTTTGTTCACAATCGAGTCGGACACGCATTCGCATGGTCATGGACAACTTGTATACAAGGTTTGAGTAATAATTTCCTCGAACGGTTCCTAGGGCCCTGGGGACCGATTCGGCCTAGGAGGAAATAATGATGAGTGCTATGGGAGCACGGATAAGGCGGGGTGGCATAGAGGCTCGCCACCTACTATGCTGACCGTATTATCTTAAAATGAAATGAAATGAGAAGAGTCCATATGGTTTAACAACACCAGTGACCATGTAGTCAGGATGCATGCTAATGAATGTTTTGTGCAGGCAGAGTAAGTATATCAGATAACATGTAATTGATACAGGTACGAGGAGTCGGCTATCGGTAAGAAATCACATAATTGTGATATTGTATAAGTTGGTTTAACTTGCCTGCTTAACATGTTCTATTTAGTAAGCTAGAAAGATGCCTTGCTATAATCATTGCTCAAACACAACATACATGCTAAGTGATGCTTGAAGTGAGAACTGTTATAACATGCTTAAATTATTAATGTTAACGATGCCTCAATGATGCCTTTTCATGATAACACCTAGTATGCCTCAATGATGCCTTTGCATGATAACACCAAGAATGATAAATGATATGTCCACATGAATGCTACTAAGAATATGTTTACATGCTTCACTCTGATTATTGCCCATGAACTGTAAACTGATGCTAGGCCCCAAATAGAAAGATCACTCTAATAAATGCATGCTTAAATGATCACTTAAATGTTGGTTTATGCGAGTGGGTTGGATTCTGCTCGCCAGTACATAGATGATGTGCTGACCCACGTTTTGTGGGCAGGTGCTTGTGCTTGGAATGTTCTACACACGAAGATTGGCTTGATTGGTCCCGCGGTATCGAAGATTTGTTGGGCATACAGAAGCTCTCCTTGCACAAGATGATGTCTTCTGTTTATAAAGGGCATAATGTATGGAACATTGTAATCAGTTGTACCAGTGAGATTGTAAGCCAAGTCGGTATATCGAGTTGTAATCCATTGTATCCAAATATCAAATGTAAGTTGTATAGCATTGTTCAGTTGGTTTCCAATGTAAAGTGAGATGTGCTGTAATCATTGTACTTCAATACAAGTCTTGTACTCTTCTTCAATTATCAATAAAGAGAATAAAGTTCTACATATCTCTGTGTGGCTTTAAGTTACTCTTTTTCTCCACTGCTATAAAGAAGTGATGTACTGCTATTCAATAAGAAAGATTGTCCTCATTAAATTCAATTTATCTGCTTCTGCCGCTGCGATGTGTTCCTATTTGAAGAATAATCGATTATGTACCATCTTTGCCTTGTACAAGTGCAATACCAGACTTGTACGGCATCACGCCCAAAGCGAGGACGATCGATTCCAAGAGATAAAATATGTGAATAAATGACTCTATGAATCGGGGCGTGACAGGTGGGTGGTTCGGCCCCTTCTTTTCTACTCCTTCCGTCAACAAATTCTTAATGTTCAAATGTTCAAATCGATGATATTGGTTGAATATATGTTGTACCACTAAGATAAAAAACATAGAATAATTATAATATAACTAGTATAACTAGGGTTAGAGACATTAACTCAACACCTCGCATCGAGGCAAGCAGTTTGGTTCGAAACCGAAAAAAACGGTTGAAAGGGAGCACTTTGAAACATCGTTTGTGGTACGGTACTTCGGAGTATTTGGTACTTGCGGGTCGCCAACTCAAAACATACAGCTTTAAGAAAAAATGGATGAATTGTTGCCTGAGTTATAAGATTCTACTGCTAAATTCTGTTTGTGCCATGCATTATGTTGTCTAGCTTAAATTGTTCACACACTTGCATGGTCATGGACAACTTGTGCATAAGGTATTATTTTTTTCGAAATGGTATCCGGGGCACTGGAACCGAATCGACCTAGGGAGAATTTGAGATTTTGTGCTTAGTACGAGGCATTATGAGACCTCCAGTTAGGCTTGCCACCTGAACTGATAGGGCGCATCGCAATGCCATTGATAATTGTCCCACGTGGTGTCGTAACACCAATGACCGCTTATAAGATAGATAGCATCCTCACTTATTGTCTTGTGCAGGTAGTAAGTATTATATCTGTTTTATACAGGAAAGAGCACGGTCGTGATAAGATCATTGAGAATTGTTATGTTGTTTACTGCTTTCACTATACCAAAAGTGACTTTTTACGACATGAAAATTAAGGCGTGCTCATATAATGTGTCGTAAATAAGTAATTCAGGGCATACATCTTGCCGATTGCCGTAAAATATTTCGAAAGTAACCTGTTACGCCTATTTATGGCATATATTGAATGCCATATTTGATTATATCCAAAAACAGCACACAATACAGTGAATACACATCTTAAAAACTCCAAAAAAATGGCGCCAAAATTTTTACTAACCCGCCTGTTTATTTCATTCCAAATTTTTTCCATTCCCCTCTCCCAGTTCTCGTTTAGGTATTGTTTGGGAAGAGAGGAAAATGGGAGGAAGGAAAATTTTGAGAGAAAAATGGGAGGAAAATTAAAAGTAGTGGTATTTGGAAAGAGGGAGGGGAATTGAGGGAGAGGAATGTGGAAGGAAAATTCATGTGGGTCCCACTCAAAAAAATTTCTTCCAAAAGTAGGAGGAAAATAGAGAGAGATGAGAGGATTGTGAAAAAATTACTCGACTACCCTTCAATAAAGTAGTTATTAATTATGATTTGAAAAAATCAAGGACTAAATGGTAATTATATCTTTCTCCATAATAAATAAAATATTATTTTTAAAAATTTTCTTTTCCTATTTTTTGTTTATCCAAACAAATGAAGGAAAAATTAATTTTACCTTCATTTTACTCTCCTCCATTTTTCTTTCCCTCAAATTTTGGCAAATGTTAAAGGCCACCCCCAAATTACTAAGGGCCACCAACCTACTAAGGGCAACCATCCTATACTTATATTTTTACTAAGGGCAACCTAAAATGATTCATTCTACTAAGGGCTACTGTAATGACCCGCTCCGCCCTAGCGGAACGCCGATTCAAACGGCAAGTGCAACGACTCAAACGAGCCGTCGACCCGAAGAGTTGGCATCGACTTGATGAAGAATCGATGCAAGGCTTACATTGGCCCGTCAAGATGAATCCAGACTTAGACTTTCAAAGGCGCGCTCGGAGTATCGCTCGGCCGATACGAACATCGTTAAGGTGGGTGCTCCGATGAACCCGTCTTTGCTTAGCCTAGACACATAACAATACGGACACTATTGCTAGAATCGCTAGGCGTCAACACTGCGCATGCTAATAAATGAATGACTCAACGCACCTAGCTAAGGGAATAATCCTATCTTGTATGCTTGTTTAGAACATAGAAAAGAACTCGACAAATATAGAAACTCTCGTACCGTGCTCTACGCTCGTGCTAAGGCACAAGCTTACATTCAAGTTTCCTATGCGTTCAACAATGAAACAATAAACGGTTTACAACAAAGAAATGGAAGACTATCGACATAGTCGTTCCGAGTAGAGTATAGCAACATTGGAAGACTTCGGGACCGATGGGTCGCCAAGGCGACTCCTGCACGGGAAGTTGCATAATGTATGAATGAATGAATGAATACGTAAAGAATGAATGAATGAACGAACAAGTGAAAGAAAGAAATGAAAGAGTGAATAAAAGATAAGATAGGAATTAAGAATGGTTAGCGACAGGTATGACGGGCACATGCAACGGGGCTCGCTACCCGCGCTGCACAGACACCAACCTGGTCGATAACGCATTATGGCTCAGAGACAGCCATTATGTTAAATGACAAGTCAATACGAAATGGTCGTGGACAAACGGCACCGACGATGGGGGGAATACCGTGGCCGTCATGAGGAAGGATTCCGCGGCACGATCGATGGCGGGGTATATCGTGGCCGGCCTAGGCGGAATCAGACATGGGGCTTACGGGCTGCTTTGAGTGGGGGCTCGGCCACTCAAGGAGACGTAAGGCCAGGCATTCAAGAGACTATCAAGGTGTACCAGCCATCACGCTTCGATAGGTGAGAATGCCCAAGTAATATGTCCTAAATGGCTAGTGATGCCAGCGACCTGTGCATATAGATTAAGTGGACTATGCTGGTGGCAATCCACGTGCAAGTCCTTGCATTAAAACAAGTAGTCTAAGTTAACTAAATGAAGTGCCTCCTGAACATGCTTGAAATGTAACATCCTGAACATGCTTGTAACATCCTGAACATGCTTGAAATGTAACATCCTGAACATGCCTGAAATGTAACACTCTGAACATGCTTGAAATATAACACACCAAATAATAAGAGTACTTTATGCAAATGAGTTAGAGAACGTGCCTACGACGTGCTAGAACCTGAGGCAGGGACACGCACTTGACATTGAAAGTTTATATGAATTGTTGACTAACTTGGTTTACTCTGGACAGGGAAGGCCTGACGGTAAGTATGGGTAAGTCATGCATGTATTTCCATGCGATACTTGAATTCGGCAACACGAGATAGGTTACGAAATATGCCATGAAACTTATCCTAAGGCAAGATTAGAAAGACAATGAATGATAGACGGTGCACAAAAGTAAATGGAACGTGTTTGGTAATGATAGCATCGTGGGCGAGCTAGCCTCCCCACCAGTGCATAACAATGTACTAATAACCCCACAGTCTGCTTGCAGGATGCAGGAGACGTCATCGGGTGCGGAGCTTCCCTCGAACGTGCTAAGGTGCGGAGCTATCTCTGGAGCCTTGGAGCGTTGCAAGGAGCTGGAGCACCATATACAGGACATAATATATCGAAACATCGCCATAAATCATTCCATCTTGTAAGCCACTTGGCACGCCTTTTATATTTCAGAGAGAGAGAGAGCTTGAAAGAGTTGCAAACTCGGCCTAGCGCCGCTTGTAAACTTCTTGAATATTAATAAAGAGTTTGAATTCGCTTCAATTTGTGTTCATTTACTTTTCGCTGCAAATAGGGACACTCTGTACGACTCTGTTGCCTAGCTCAAATCGGCCGTTTCTGGGACATGGCCTTGTACAGGCGCAACCTAGGCCCGTGTGATATCACGCCTTAGTAAGGACGATCGCTCCTACGGGAGCGGGACGTGACAGATTGGTATCAGAGCACGGCTTTACGTCCTTGGACTTCACATCGATTTCTCAGTTTTGAAAGCTCGTCGTTGGAAAAAGAAGTGTACGCTCTCTCTCATTGTGCCTTGGGATGTTCCATACAATAAGTCTAATATTTTTAAAAGCTCGTACAAGTACTCGGTTGAACGGGATCAATAGGCAAAGGCCTTTGTGCCAAACCACGACGGACTTAAGTCGAAAAAAAACTAAAATGCTAGAAGTTAGCAAACACAAGGCGTGCTTGAATAACCTTACGCTGAAAGTAGCAAACGAGTACACGAGACCAAAGTATAGTTCCAATGGGATGGTTATGTATGCAGCCTTTTGGCTAAGTTGTGCGGAGTATCGCGCACCTAGACCTTCTGGTGCAAACGAGTTGCGAGCGAGATCGATTATCGCTCAAACGAGAATAAGTGAGCATGCAAACTCAAATATAGTCCACACGGGATAGCTATGCACACGACCTTTTGGTTAAGTTGTACCGCGTGTCGCGCACCTCGACTTTTTGGTGCAATCGAGTTGCGAGCGATATCAAGTACCGCTCGGTCGGGAACGAAGCTACACTTAGAGTATATATCGATAGGAATGCTATCTAGTTCACACTTAGGCGTGCACGAAAGATTGATTTGGATTTGGAGGAACGGGCGAATGTACGATTGAACATATCGATTGGGAATCGAAGGATCTTTTGAGGATTTATAGAATGACTTGAACCCGAGTGGTGTATGTGATAGGTTCGGAGAAGAATAAGAATGAGTGTCGACGACTAGTTGAGTGGCTCAAACCCTGAGTGGTGTGTGGACGTCATAGAAGTTATTCGAGCAAGACTAAAGGATATACGGATAGAACGAGTATGTCAGTGAAGCGATGCGATCGCGCAAAGCCTTAGAACGCGTCACGCTTAGTTGGTCGTGACTTTGAATGTCCCGAACGAGATATCGTTCGAACAACTTGTCAATGGGCAATGCAAGTTAGAAAATGACTCGGAACGATGAATAAAGATGTATGTCTTGATCAAGGAAGCTAGAGGATAGCACTTGTAATTTCGGATTGGGTCAAATGAAATATGACTTAAGTTTTGGAGAACGATATTGAAACTAGCTTGAGAAATAGCGATCGAACTTGATCTTGGAGTAAATCGAATGGAATTATGGTATACCCAGTTCGGACAATAGCATCAGTCGTACGACTCAAAATTGGTTGCAAAGGAAGATCGTCAGGTTACGCATATCGTCGATGGTATTGAGGCGTATCAAAGATCGATATGCGATAACTCGGAGGTACTCTGACTCAGCGAATGACGATCATGCAAATATCATTGTTATGACGGATGCTATACTCGGGATATTGAAACGTGTCGAGGAAAATATAGACGTGGCTCGAGGATTTTCTAGTTGAACGAATGACGGTCAGACTATCGAACCGAGATCTTAGTTTGGATGAAAAATAAAAAATGTTTGGATATGCTTCGTTGACAACCACAACGTTGATGTTCTTGTCTTATGCGAGCGCAACTCTAGCCTCGCACATGCGTCACGCCGATTAGGGCGATCACTCCGCGTAAGCGCTGGTATGGTGATTCATACAGCGGGGGTGATCGAACTTGCATGGCATGGCAAATTGGATACATCGACTTGTGGTTTGATGCGAATGTGGACTCGAGAATGACTTAGCGTGCATAACAATTGAATTTAAGGATTGCATAGGTCCAATCCGTGTATCGAGAATAAATTAGTCTAGACGCAAGCATGAGTTACGCCCCGATGAGAATGATTATCCCGCGGGAGCATTGCATGGTGATTCATGAACAACCATGGATAATCGAACTCGCGTGAGATTGGGGCACAACATATTGTCAAAGCTAGATGAACTCGTGATCGAATACATGAATTGGTTAGAATGGATATGTGAAGTATGTCGATTTGGTGATTTAAACGGATTCGAATTCGTTGCGCTGTGCGACGAATGCCTTGATTCGAATTAGGCGATCATGCTCGATGTTTAGAAATCTGAGTGACGCAAGCTCGGGTAGAAAACCCCGTACTACCGACTTTGGTTTGACCCTAGGATTGGGGTCAGTGTTGGCATTATTGTTGAGGAACTATGATTCCAATCCTGACATTGACTTAGCCTTGAGAAATGGCCTAGCGGTTAGGCGAGACGCACCTGTTTCAAGAGTTATCAATCGAAAGACTGATCTTGAGGATTGGTATGAATGGATAGTGTGAATCACGAATATAGGAATACCCCTCACGAGATTCGGCTGACATGCATATATTTCAGGGACGCCGGAGTATGTGCACGATACGACTCGAGTGAGAATAATGAATTCTCTATCACGCGGTTTGGTAAATACATGTATTTTGGGGACGCCTGGAATGCGTGCACGATCCAACCAAGTGACACGTTAAATTCTAAACGAGACTTGAGGAATGGAAAGTATCGGGGATTGAGATCGTCTTAAAAGAAGGGAATGATACTAGTACGAGCGTGACTCAGAATCAAAGAAACGTGTGAGCGGAGTGTGTATGAACGACAACGAGATTGGCCCTAAACAAGTGAATGATATGGAATCGATATCGTGCAAGTAAAAGTTGGTATAACGAATTGAACCATTGATAGGAAGATATACTCGATGATAGTACAATACTAGGTCTTGAATCGGACGAAAATTACTTAGACTTGGTCGACCCCGCTAAGAAGAAATCATATTGATTTCGTGGACAAGAACGCTTGAGAAGCGAATCGGGTTATCTCGAAGACCGAGATAAACGAAAGTGAGTTTGCCTCAGCCTACGACCCTCACATTTGACGAATTACAACGTGCCTCGTGCGACCATTTCAGTCCCATGACACGAAGAAATAGCAACCAAGACAAAGAAACACTTGAATTGAATAAGTACCATCAACTCTAAAATGAATGAAAAGTTATTCAATAAAATCGACCAAGCGTATGCGACACGGAACTTAGAAAGGTATTGAGTATGGTTCGATGCCATCGAACGATAGAGCCGTTCGATAGGATTGTCTAAGAAACACGACGACACGAGTTAAGGAATGGTAGGATGACCTGTACTCAGGAAGTCTCGAGGACGAGACTTATTTTGAGTGGTGTATTATGTAATGACCCGCTCCGCCCTAGCGGAACGTCGATTCAAACGGCAAGTGCAACGACTCAAACGAGCCATCGACCCGAAGAGTTGGCATCGACTTGATGAAGAATCGATGCAAGGCTTACATTGGCCCGTCAAGATGAATCCAGACTTAGACTTTCAAAGGCGCGCTCGGAGTATCACTCGGCCGATGCGAATATCGCTAAGGTGGGTGGCTCCGATGAACCCGTCTTTGCTTAGCCCAGACACATAACAATACGGATACTATTGCTAAAATCGCTAGGCATCAACATCGCGCATGCTAATAAATGAATGACTCAACGCACCTAGCTAAGGGAATAATCCCATCTTGTATGCTTGTTTAGAACATGGAAAAGAACTCGACAAATATAGAAACTCTCGTACCGCGCTCTACGCTCGTGCTAAGGCACAAGCTTACATTCAAGTTTCCTATGCGTTCAACAATGAAACAATAAATGGTTTACAACAAAAAAATGGAAGACTATCGACATAGTCGTTCCGAGTAGAGTATAACAATATTGGAAGACTTCGGGACCGATGGGTCGCCAAGGCGACTCCCGCACGGGAAGTTGCATAATGTATGAATGAATGAATACGTGAAGAATGAATGAATGAACGAACAAGTGAAAGAAAGAAATGAAAGAGTGAATAAAAAATAAGAAAGGAAAGAATGGTTAGCGATATGTATGACGGACACGTACAACGGGGCTCGCTACCCGCGCTGCACGGACACCAACCTGGTCGATAACGCATTATGGCTCAGAGACAGCCATTGTGTTAAATGACAAGTCAATACGAAATGGTCGTAGACAAACGGTACGGGCGATTGGGGGGGAATACCGTGGCCGTCATGAGGAAGGATTCTACGGCACGATCGATGGGGGGGTATATCGTGGCCGGCCTAGGCGGAATCAGACATGGGGCTTACGGGCTGCTTTGAGTGGGGGCTCGGTCACTCAAAGAGACGTAATGCCAGGCATTCAAGAGACTATCAAGGTGTACCAGCCATCACGCTTCGATAGGTGAGAATGCCCAAGTGATATGTCCTAAATGGCTTGTGATGCCAACGATCCGTACATGTTAATTAAGTGGGCTATGCTGGTGGCAATCCATGTGCAAGTCCTTGCATTGAAATAAGTAGTCTAAGTTAACTAAATGAAGTGCCTCCTGAACATGCTTGAAATGTAACATCCTGAACATACTTGAAATGTAACATCCTGAACATGCCTGAAATGTAACACTCTGAACATGCTTGAAATGTAACACACCAAATGATAAGAGTACTTTATGCAAATGAGTTAGAGAACGTACCTACGACGTGCTAGAACCTGAGGCAGGGACACGCACTTGACATTGAAAGTTTATATGAATTGTTGACTAACTTGGTTTACTCTGGACAGGGAAGGCCTGACGGTAAGTATGGGTAAGTCATGCATGTATTTCCATGCGATACTTGAATTCGGCAACACGAGATAGGTTACGAAATATGCCATGAAACTTATCCTAAGGCAAGATTAGAAAGACAATGAATGATAGACGGTGCACAAAAGTAAATGGAACGTGTTTGGTAATGATAGCATCGTGGGCGAGCTAGCCTCCCCACCAGTGCATAACAATGTACTAATAACCCCACAGTCTGCTTGCAGGATGCAGGAGACGTCATCGGGTGCGGAGCTTCCCTCGAACGTGCTAAGGTGCGGAGCTATCTCTGGAGCCTTGGAGCGTTGCAAGGAGCTGGAGCACCATATACAGGACATAATATATCGAAACATCGCCATAAATCATTCCATCTTGTAAGCCACTTGGCACGCCTTTTATATTTCAGAGAGAGAGAGAGCTTGAAAGAGTTGCAAACTCGGCCTAGCGCCGCTTGTAAACTTCTTGAATATTAATAAAGAGTTTGAATTCGCTTCAATTTGTGTTCATTTACTTTTCGCTGCAAATAGGGACACTCTGTACGACTCTGTTGCCTAGCTCAAATCGGCCGTTTCTGGGACATGGCCTTGCATGGGCGCAACCTAGGCCCGTGCGGCATCACGCCTTAGCGAGGACGATCGCTCATACGGGAGCGGGACGTGACAGCTACCCAAAAAACAAAAAAAAATAAAAAACAAAAAACAAAACACAAACACAAACACAAAACCCAACCCCCCCCATGTTCATTCCCCCCTCCTCCACTCTCCTCCACGAAATTCCCTCCCCCCTCCTCCCTCCTCCGACAGCCCCCCCTTCCTCCCTCCTCCTTGAAATTCCCTCCCCCCTCCGACAACCCCCCTTCCCCCCTCCGCCACGAGGACTGCAGGCTAGGCTCATCTGCAGGCTAGGCTAGGCTCAAACTGGAATACCATTTAGCTTCTGTCAACTTGGGACTGCAGTCCTCAATGAACTTAGAACTGCAGGCCAAGCCTGCAGTCGCTGTAGCCATCCATTTTTGTAGCATGAGCTCCTCCCTGAGCTTCTATCAACTTAGGACTGCAGGCTAGGCCTGCAGTCCTCAATACACTTAGGACTGCAGGCCAAGCCTGCAGTTACTGTTGGCTTGTGGGGATGCTATCCAGTTGAAACATTTTAGTGTTATTAGAGAATGCTAATGTGCTCCCCCCGAGAATGCTGTCTCAAATAAAATGGTCATATCATTCTTCCAGTTTTGAAACTTTGCATCTTTTTAGGGTGTGGATATATGCTGATTTGGTGTTTATACTTGTCATTTGCACCATTTGCATGTCTCGAAAGGATACAACATTAGGGTGTGAATATATGCTGATCATTTTCCAACTTAGACTTGGGATGTGGTTGTTGTTTGCATTTTCTTCACGGAAAGGGAGAGAAGGAGCTTTTAGTGCCATCCTTCATGTGGTTGTAATGTGAACTTTGAGCAAAGAAGGAACATGTTTGAGAATGGTACACTGAACATTAATAATGTTTGAAGGAGGTGGGGACAACAATGGAGGTGGGGATTGAGAGAAGTGGTTTGGGGATTGAGAAAAGAGGAAGAAGACAAAGGATGAAGACAACGGAAGAAGATGGTGGCCCTTAGTGTTTTGAAAATGGCAAACTTATAATTTTTTTAAAATTTTTAAGTTGGTGGCACTTAGTAATTTGGGGGTTTCCAAACACAGCGTTAGGGCCTGTTTGGATGTTAGTTTAAAAGCTATTTTTTGAGTTTAAAAGCAAAAAGCTCACAAAATTGTGTTTGGACAACTCAACCGACAAAGACATTTTGGAAAAAAATTTGGAGAATCAGCTGTTAAAACATAGCTCTCAGATAACTGGTTTTACCTCTTTTCCCAACAAACATTTCAAGAAAAAAGGTGGGCCCCACCCCCAAACCCATTCCCCTACTCCTTATTTCTCTCTCTCTTCTCTCAGTATCTCTCTTTTTCTTTTACCACATGTCCTCTCACAGGAGGTCTCGCGGTGGAAGGACACCGACGTGAGGAGGGAACGGGAGGCCTCGACGAGGGAGCCGAGCTCCAAGGCATGCGCGACTGACCTCCGGCAGAGGAATTTTACGGTTTTGTTCTTGGTATCGCCAATGGTGGTGAGCTCGAGGAAGGGTATGTTTAGGTCAAAGAACATGGTGGTGAAGCTGACTCCGGCGGAAGATCAAGGATGCAGTCGTCGAGGATCTAGTCGAGAATCCTCGAAGGAACTCGGATGCGGCGCCTGGGCAATGGTGGTGGCCGACGCCCATGACGAGAGGGTCCGGGGAGGTGAGATCCGCAACGGATGGCGCCGGTGAAGCCGATGCGTTTGGGCAGTGGCCGACGCCTACAACGAGAGGGTCTGGAGGGAAGTGAGGCAGGTGAGATCCGCAGCGCCGCACGGCCGTGGGCGTCGGAGAACAAAAAATTGTACATAAATTGGTTGTGTTTTTAAACCCTCTGTACCGCCCGGAACAACCATTATCATGGTCGTGTCTCCCTCTGCACCATCCAGAACAGCCGTCGTCAGTCCAGGACGCGGTAGTGGCGAGCTCGGGCTGGAGAAGAACAAATTTTTTTGGAAACTAAAATAAAAGTTTTCTAAAAAAAATACCAAACAAAATTTTTAATTTTTGTTTCTGAAAATCATTTTTCAGAAAAAAGATAACCAAACGCAAACTCAGAAACTGTATATCCAGAAAACAACTTTATAACATATTCTCTGAAAGCTGCTTTCAGAACAAAATTTTAGAAATACTATCCAAACGGACCCTTAGTCTCTCTCTCATACACTCTCAAACCTTTTCCTTGCACATTTCTTCTTCTTCTTTTCATATTATCCTTCTCTCTTACAGGTCTCCTCGTACGTTTTCTTATGTTACAGGTTCTACCTATTCTTCTTTCTTAATCTTCTTCTCCTTTGGTTTAAATTTTGCAATTTATGTTCATATCAGAGCAAGAGAGGGGGAGCAAAGACCGGCAAGAGGGGAAATTCCTCTAATTTGTGAATACACCTTCCCCCTTCATCTAATTTGTGAGTACACCTTCCCCCTCCCCCTATTTTTCCCGTTTCAATTTAGGGTTTTACATTGATTTCTTTTTATTTAGGATTTTCCTCTGCGAAAAATTCTTTGTTGCACGTACACATCTTGTCGAGTACGTATTTTGTGAGTACACATCTTAGGGTTTTCCCCTAATTTTGTGAGTACACATCTTGTCAGAGTAGTAACTAAAATTCATCATTACATACTTTTGTTTCTATTTTTGTGTTTGTTTTAGAAGTAATGCATGTAGTATTTGTTGATGCTCAAGGTTGTGATACTTGGAAAGTCATGACAGTGGTTGATTTTACTTATTGCATAAAATATAAGTTTTTGATTTTGCAAGTTGAATTGGTTCAAACTATACAGAACTCTTATTTATCGACCATGTTCTCTGTATTGTAGGAATTTTTTTTATGTGATAAAGGTACCTCTTCCAAGTATATATTAAGTCTTTATCCATAAGTCCATTATTCTTCGAGAGATAGTTGCCCTTATTAAAATTTATTTATTTACTAATATATTAGTTCTGTCGAGAGGGTCCGTGGCTGCACCTTTGGGTTTTGAATTATATATACATATAGGTGTTAGGTCCCCATTTTAGAATTTGAATTACAGAGTAAAAGTTTATATATATGGATAATTAAGGACCTCATTTATAAGATCAGGACCTTAGTGATCCATCGATAGACTACCTAAGGAAACCTCCTTTATCCGAGCAGGTGATCTACAAATAACATATGAGACATTAAGTACATCTGGAGCCGAAATTTCTAAGATTGCCTGTAATAGCAATTTAGCTTTTTCAACCTCCACTGATTGTCTGCAGTTTGCAATATTAGCTGCACAAGGAGCTATTTTTTATGCTTTAATGTTTCATATCCTAAGCTTATCAGAATGAATAATAAACTTTTAAAATATATTCCCTGCTTTTAGAAGCTGCCAAAAAGCTTATCTTATCAAAAGAATAAGAATAAGTAGGTTCCACCAAAATAGTTTGTTGTTGCTTCAAAAGCTAAATAACTATAACAATATGGAGGAATTTAATTATATCAAATGAGGTTTAAATAGGAGGCTGAAACGTTAGATGAAAGGGTAAACTTAAATTAGAATTAGATAACTCAACATTATAATTCATGATTTTATTAGAAACATTGGATATATTTATGAACCATGAAATATGTTTATGAACCTTGAATGCATTTCTTAAACTAGACAAAGTAAGCATTATATTTTTAACACATGACATGAGTATTCCCTCTGTAACTTGTAAATGGGAGTAGTAATATTAAGAAAACTAATTACGTATTATTTGTTTCCTTAGGTTACACACTATTTTTAACATAACAAATTCTTGTATGTGTTTCCTTAATTACTGTACCATTTTGAATAAATCTTTTGCCTTAAAATGCATATTTTATTTTATTGCAATTATTTATTTATCTAGTTTAACTTCTACTGTTTGATTTGTGATTAAAATCTCTCTCTTTGGTTACTATATGTCGTGATTGAATCTAAATTAGCATGTTTGTCAGTTTCTTATATACTTGAAGCTTAACAAATCACTTGAACTGAAATCTGACATGGCCGCATCACAAGCTATGCTACCATTGCAATTATTAACATAGGAGTAACAAGCTGATGATATAATATAATTTTTTTGAGAAAATTGTTTGATATAATAATATTAAGCTTCTTTGGGATATCCAGATCGTACCCAGATTCCTCAGTATGGGTTGTCTTTATGTTCTTGGTGTGAGTTGAGGACTTATGGTCAGTGTTCCGCTGACTCTATTAGATAAGAACTTTGCAACACTTCAACAATCTCCACTTGTTGATCTTAATTCATCGTCAGTTTTTCTCTAACACAGGGTACTTGCATTAGCAGGTAGTAAGAAAGCACATTAAATTCCTTGTGTATGTTCTGAAGGTAGGTTTCCTGATGCACCATGTTAACTAGGCTCTTTTATGAGGCCTACTATTTACACCCGATAAACTATGGTCTGTATATATTGACATCCGATATCTTTAGCGTCATTCAAGGTGCCTTTCACAGAGAGGAATGCATTAAGCCCATAGAGTACAAAATACAGCACTAGTTTTCTAGTATGTAATGTCAAATTTATTTCAGAAAATTTGTTTGAACGATACAAATTTTAATAAAATTGGCTAAAAGATAAGAAGTTTGAAAATTTGAAAATAAAAATATATTCCGACAAACCGTCTGGCAGAAATTGGGCATGTCCAATTTCCACCAGACGGTATGGCTGAATTTGAACATTTGGTTTTTTTTTTTGGTTTACTTCGATTTGGTTTATCTTTTTGTTTGATTTTTTTGCTTTAAACTTTTAGTTTAGTTTAATCTATTAGGTTATTTGTTATTACATATAATAATTATATATGAACTAATAGATTTTATTATTATCTATAGTAACAAATAAATAAATAAATAAATAAATATATATATATATATATATATATATATATATTTTTTTTTTTTTATATATATATATATATATATATATATATATATATATATATATATATATATATGTGTGTGTGTGTGTGTGTGTGTGTGTGTGTGTGTGTGTGTGTGTGTGTGTGTGTGCATGTTGGGGGGGGGGGGGGTGGGGGGGTGCGGGGGGGGGGGGAGGCGGTGTTTAATAACTAATTAATTAGTTTGTGGTTATAACTAATTAATTAATTAATATATACAAATTAATTTGTATATAAGTACATATATATTTATTTGTATTAATAACTAATTAATTATTATAGATAATAACACATTTAATATAGATAATAATAAATTAATATATTAGTATACAAATAACTATAGATAACAATAAATTAATATACAAAATAAAAACTAATATATACAAATTAATATATTAGTATACAAATACATATATTAATATATACAACTAAATATAAATATGGATAAAAATGAATTAATATATACAAATTAATATATACTTTTTTTATACATTTGTTTAAATATATACCAATATATTAGTTAATATACAAATTAATATATAAAAATAAATAAATATATATTTATAAAAATATTTGACTATATTATTTTGTATATATTTAAATAAATGTATGAAAATAAATAAATAAATAATTTGTATATATTAATTTGTATATATTAATTCATTTTTATCCATATTTTATATTTAGTTGTATATATTAACATATTTATTTGTATACTAATATATTAATTTGTATATATTAGTTTTTATTTTGTATATTAATTTATTGTTATCTATAGTTATTTGTATGCTAATATATTAGTTTGTCATTATCTATATTAAACGTGTTATTATCTATACTTTTACACAAATTAATTTGTATATATAAATTAATTAATTAGTTAAGTAGTTGTACCACAAACTAATTAATTAGTTATTAACACACACACACATATAACACATATAAATTAATTAGTTCATATATAATTATTATAGATAAAAACAAATTAACTAATAGATTAAACTAAACTAAAAGTTTAAACCAAATCAATCAAACAAAAAGATAAACCAAACCGAAGTAAACCAAAAACCAACAAAAAAAACCAAATGCTCAATTTCAGCCATACGGTCTGGCGGAAATTGGACATGCCCAATTTCCGCCAGACGGTTTGTCGGAATGTATTTCCATTTTTAATTTTCCAAACTTTTTCTCTTTTAACCAATTTTGTTAAAATTTGTATCGTTCAAACAAATTTTCTGAATTTATTTAAGTCATATATAAATATATATTTTCTCATTATCAGTTCTCTTTTAGCATTTTCTACTATATGTTCCTTTCTACTAGATGTTCTCCAGGAATTGGGATGTTAATCTAGAGCATACATTACAAGAAAAATATCCTGTTATGACGCTTGAAAAGAAGCTATTACAACGGTTCATATATAAACGTTACAGAATTTCAGCAACACCACATAATATGACAGTTTTAGAAAAAAAATTGGCATATTATAACGACTTATAGCGCTAGCGTTATATATTGCTCATACATATATGACATTGTTCCCCGCAATCGTTATAAAAAGTGGTAAAAAAATTAGAATTCAGCTCTCGAATGCCTGCTCGAACCCGACCCCTGAATCAAAAATCTCGTTCTTTTTTTTTCCTCTCTCGCATTTTCCTTCTCATCTCCCAGAGTTCTCTCCCCCCTCTTGCTCTCCTCATCTCCTCTTTCCCTCCTACCACCACCACCACCAGACCTGAAAACTCATCTGCCTCTCCCTCGTCTACCCCGCTCATTCCTTTCCTGAGACAAGAGAATCACAAACCCTAACCCACCACAAATCCTAACCCAAATTTGTCCCAAACCCTAACCCTAGGGGAAAAAAACCCTAACCCGCCACTCTACTCCGTTCGTCCCCGACCATGTCCGACCTCTGTTCATCTCCAACCTCCTCCGTTCGTCTCCGACCATCTTCATTCTTCTTTGACCATCTCCTATGTCCTCAGTTCGTCTCCTACCTCCTCTGTTCATCTCCAACCATCTCCGTTCGTCTTCGACCATCTCCGTTAGGTGAGGTAGATATTCCTTGCCTTCTTGGCTTGTTCTTGGTGATGGATGGATGGTGTGTTTTTTCTTCTTGCTTTCCTCTTTTGGTCGTAAACAGCGTAAGGGTATCGAGTTGGTGGTCACGATGCCCAATCCGAGCTAGAGAGAGGGCACCCATGGTGGAGGAAGCTCACCTCTGTGACCTCAACTCCGGCATCTATACCTACATATTAAAGTTTGGCTCCGACGGTGCCAGTTTAGTCTCCATCTATGAATAGCGCTCGCAGCCCGTTCGACAAAATGCTGAAATAAAATATCGAGGCAATAAATAGGTAAAGTTGTCTTTAGTAGAAAAGCTACAATTTTTCCCTATTTTAATTTTATAATGTTTAGATGTGTCTTCTAAGATTCTCTGATTTATCCTTCGCATCGATATCCTTTCTGTTAGCTCGCCTTTATATAGCTAATTGTTATATTGGGAGCTTAGACTGATTTTATTTTTATCAATCATGATATCTTAGCATTTGGTGGAAGCACTTGCTTGATCGATTCTTTCTAATTGATATTGGCTATTGGCAGTATAGCTGAGACTTGCTCATTGATGCATTCATCTCTTGACTTTGTACTACTTGTTCGTTGCTACTGAAACATCGAGAAGAAACACATTATGCCCTTGCCCAGTACGAATATAGCATCTTATGTATAGATAAAGTTTAGATGCATTGCAGTGTTATGAAAGATGACACTTTTTACAATAAACTTAACTCTGTTAGTCTATTTGCAAACAATCGATGGAAAAACTCAGTTGCAATCCCTAAGAAGAGATGCAAAGAATGTAGTTGCAATCCCTAAAAAAGAGATGCAAATAATGCAGTTGCAATCCCTAAAAAAGAGATGCAAATAATGCTGATTGCGTAGCCTAAACGATTAAAAAATCGAATCGCGTTTGCAATAGCGGTTTCTCGAAGGCAACAAGAGATGATCAACAACAGTTGAGTCTCAGATTCTCGAAGGCAACAGAAAGAGGAAGGAAGAAGAAGAGCGGATCTCGCTGGGGTGTTTGAACACCGGCGCTCAAAGCTATACCCGCAGTACGGATAAGCTCCCAGGAACCAGCAAGTTCAGGAGAACTTCTGGAACGCTCGTAAGTCAATATTTGAGACTTGAACGGGCTTCCTGGACTTAACAGACTCCCTCAACTCTCTTCTTGGTGCATCTTTCAAAGGAGGCCAAGGGGCTCTATTTATAGAGTGGAGTTGAGACTTCACCTCTTCTCCTATCCGATATGGAACTAAAATACCAATACTCAAAAATAGAGTTTGATATTTTAGATCATCCCACAATCAGCATAAAAGTGTGCCAGTCCACGCCTACCTCCCGAACCCTCCCGTGCATGCACGAGACATCTTGGAGTCCGCGTCCGAGTCCAAGTCCGCACAACAAAAATTAACTTGCATCCTTGTTGGATTTAATCCTTTTTCCTTCTAGGAAAATACTTCCACATGGCACAAACTTGTGCCCCACTACACCTCATGTGCACACCTCAACACAAGCAATGCATTATATTGAGATACTCACCATTTGGTGTAGCCGATGTGGGACTATCTTTTCTAGTCCAAAGGCAAAAACACCAACAATCCCCCACATATCTCAATATATGGGTTGAGCGTTCCCCACAGTGATTGTCCATCATGCATTAGGAGAGATGTCGCTACGACTTGAATCTTTCCGCATAGGTTAAATAACAGCATGATACAAGAATGGACTAAGCCTTGAATTCTGCACCATAACTGCAATTCTTCCTACTCACATATTGACATCAACTGTGCTTCTGGCTGCACATTGAAGGCCTTGTGCCAGCCTGATTTCAGTGTATAATTTTTGGGTGTCTACAAGTTTACCCTCAAGAGACGGCCTGATATCTCTGTCCATACACTATAGGTGAGTTCTATATAAAGAGTCATTGGCATGAAGCATTGCGCTTCTTTGCGGTGCTACGCCGCTATGACATGGCTGACAAAGCCAAGGCATTACCCCTACCTGGGAACCTCATCGTAGTGTCATACTACTGTAGCATGAGGTCTCAAGCCTCTTTGTAGTGCCAAACTACCCAGCATGAAGCCTTGCGCTCCCTTGTTGTGTTACGCCACTATGACATGGCTTGCAAAGCCGAGGCTTTACCCCTACCTGGGTACCTCATCGTGGTGTCATGCCACTGTAACATGAGGACACCGGCCTCTTTGTAGTGCTGCCTACATCTCTTTATTACGATTATGCAACATTAGGCTACCTGCCTATATGCGGTGCTACGTCGCCTGTAACTTGGCTAACAAAGCCGAGGCATTACCCCTACCTGGGAACCTCATGGTAGAGTCACCCCACTGTAGCATGGAGTTGTAACACTCCTTTGTGGTTGTTGCGCCACCATGCTTCCTGTAAAGCATAACAGACCTTCACTCAGTCTGAGAACTCATTAAGGCATTATGCCATCCTTCTCACAGGATCAATTTTCCGTAGAAAATTCATAGTAGACAACAGTGGTTCTGGGTCCGAAACCCTTACATGTTCCGCAGAACAAGTGCCCACTGTTAACTAATATTTTTCCAGTCAATAGTCCTCCCTTGAATCAAAAAATTAGATATCTGGTAGATTTCTCTTTGAACCAATAACATAAAATTTATTGATAGGATTATAATGACACAATATTAGAATGCCTTCAAGCCCATCTTCCTTGCTGTGTCCTCGACCAGCTGACGCTTGAGACCCTTCGTGAACGGATCCGCCAGGTTTTCCTGACTCCGAACATCGATCACTGCAATGACGCCCCTTTTTATGAGATCGTTCACTGCTCTGTGCTTCAACCGCACAGTCCTCTTCTTCCCGTTGAAGAGTTCATTTGATGCCACTGCTGCTGCCGCCTGGTTGTCACAGTATATCGGAATCGCCGGTATCTGAGCCCCAACCATTGGAAGGTCATACATGAGCTCCCGAAGCCACTCTGCTTCATCTGCTGCAGCGTCCAATGCAAAGAATTCAGATTCCATGGAGGAGCGAGATAACATAGTCTGCTTCTTCGACTTCCACGATATAGCAGCTCCACCCATGGCGAACACATATTCACCTGTGGAATATTCGCTCTCCACCTCTGAACACCAGCTAGCATCACTGAAGCCTTCCACTACTGACGGATCTCCGCTGTAGTATAGTGCATATGTCTGAGTCTTCTTGAGATATCTCATAACACGCTTCACAGCTTTCCAATGCTTTACGCCTGGATTGCTCGTAAATCGACTCAACATTCCCACTGCAAAGGCTATGTCAGGCCTTGTGGCAGTAGTAGCGTACATCAAACTTCCGATGACGCTAGCGTACTCCAACTGCCTGACGCTCTCCTTCGAATTTTGCTCCAGTTTCAGATCACTCCTGTACGGTGTATCAATAATAGGAAGATCTTGATACCCGTAGCGAGAGAGCATCTTCTAAATGTAATGAGACTGTGACAGCGGTATTCCAGTGCCTGTCCGGATGATCTTGAGCCCCAAGATTACGTCGGCATCCCCCAAGTCTTTCATACTGAACTTGGTCAAGAGGAATTTCTTTGTCTCTGTGACGCAGCTTAAATCCGTACCTAGGATTAGCATGTCGTCCACGTATAGACAAACGATTACTCCTCTTCCGTCAGCAAACTTCGTATAGACACACTTGTCTGTTTCACTGACCCTGTAGCCATTTGACCTTATCACCTTGTCAAACTTCTCATGCCACATTTTGGGAGCTTGCTTCAAACCATACAGAGACTTCATCAACTTGCAGACTTTGTCTTCCAGACCTCTGACGACAAAACCTTCTGGTTGTTGCATGTAGATCTCTTCGGTCAGCTCGCCATTAAGGAATGCCGTTTTCACATCCATCTGATGTATCACCAGCTTGTGTATTGCTGCTAAAGCAATTAACAATCTGATAGTTGTCATCCGAGCTACTGGAGCATAAGTGTCAAAGTAGTCGATCCCCTGCTTCTGAGCAAACCCCTTGGCCACTAGCCTGGCCTTGAACTTGTCAATGGTCCCATCTGCTTTTATCTTCTTCTTGAAGATCCATTTGCATCCGATGGGTCTTGCTCCTTCTGGTAGGTCGACCAATACCCATGTGTTATTGGAGGTGATTGAGTCAATCTCGTTGTCAATCGCCTCCTTCCAGAATATAGCATCTCTGGTCTTCATCGCCTCATCATAGGTAAGCGGATCTGCTTCCACATGATAGGTGACGAAGTCATCTCCGAAGTCTTTCGGCCTCCTCGCTCGCTTAGTTGACGGCTCAGCGAGTTCTGGTTCAGCTGGTGTCTCCTCGACAACAACTCCATCTTGGACTACTGGTTCGATAAAGATCTCTGTCTGCTCCGCACCCTCATTATTCTCCGGAATGTCCGCGAGAACAATGTTCTTGTGCCTTGCAAACTTTTTTTCAAAATATTCAGCATCGCGAGATTCGATGATATGATTTGACTCGATATCAAGGAATCTCCGAGCATCACTCTTCTCGGCATACCCCAGGAAGATCGCCTTAGTAGTCCTTGTCCCCAGCTTCTGAATCTTTAGATCTGGGAGCTTCACATAAGCCAGGCACCCCCACACTCGAATGACATTCAGGTTGGGTCTGACTTTGAACCAGAGTTCATGAGGAGTTATGTCGGAAGTTGTATACGGCACTCTGTTCAGAATGAAAGTGGCCGTTAATGCAGCTTCTCCCCAATAGCACTTTGGGAGACCCGCAGTCAACAGCATAGAATTCATCATCTCTGTCAACGTTCTGTTCTTCCTTTCTGCTACTCCGTTGGATTGTGGAGAATACGGAGCCGTCGTCTCGTTGATGATTCCATGTTCTTTGCAGAATGATGAGAATTCATGAGACCTATATTCCCCACCTCGATCACTCCTCAGCCTCTTGAGTTGTTGTCCAGTTTGCCGTTCAGCCTCGGCCCTGAACTCCTTGAACTTCTCGAATGCTTCGTCTTTAGATTTGAGTAAATAGACGAAGGCATACTTGGAGAAGTCATCGATGAAAGTAAAGAAATACTTCATCCCGGCCTTTGTAGAGAATTGTTTGAAGTCACAGATATCTGAGTGAACCAACTCCAGAAGATCTGTGCTTCGATGGACCCTGTGGAAGGGTTTCCTAGTGATCTTCGTCTGAGCACATATCTCACATTTCTCTACCTTACCCCCACACTTGGAGATAAGTCCTAGACTAGACATTTTGTTTATTCGCTTACAATGAACATGTCCTAGTCTATTATGCCACAACTCAAGAGAGTAATTCAAACTAGTGATAGCATTGACATTATTATGCTGGGTTACAACAAGCTGAATTTTGTACATTCCTTCAGTCTGAAAAGCTTTCCCGAAGAAAGTACCCTTCTTGGACATCACCATTTGGCCAGCATTGATGTCCATCCTCAAGCCTGCATTGCAGAGCAGGCTCCCAGAGATCAGGTTCTTTGCGATTGCAGGAACATGCTTCACACCTTGAAGCATCAGAATGTTCCCCGATGTAAGCTTCAGCTCCACCGTCCCGATCCCCAGTACTTCAGCTTGTGCCTGGTTCGCCATCATGACTTTCTCGGAAGTAGGCTCATAGGAGACGAACCAGTCCTTGTCTGAACAGACATGACATGTCGCGCCAGTGTCTATCCACCAGTCCAAGTTTGCCCCCACAGTTGCAACCTGTGCTATCATGGCAACCTGATTAGTAACCAAAGAAACCTTGTTAGGCTCACCTTGCTCTTTGGGCTTGGACTTGCATTCACTTTTATAGTGACCCTTCTTGCCACAGTTGAAGCAAGTCACATGGGACTTGGACTTCTGTTGCTTGAATCCTGGACCCTTCACTTTCAGATTCGAGAAGTCCTTCTTCTTGTGGTGAGAAGCCGCCTGCTTCCCTTTGTTCTCTCTGGTGGCTTGAACCAGATTCGCCGTTGCTAGTTGCTTGGACAGGGTGTCCAACTTCTGTTGAGAGCGCATCTCGTCCTCAACATGAATCTCGCTGAGGAGATTATCCAGGCTAATCTCCATCTTCTTCCTATGCATCCTTGCATAGATGTTGCTCCATCCTGGAGGAAGTTTTGCCACGATCCCTCCAACGACGAACTTGTCGACGAGGGGCATGCTATCGTCCTCCAGTTTCTGGCGCAGCTTCAGGAACTCTTTCACTTGGGGCAGCATGGTCTTCTCGTCTTCAAAGACCCATTTGTGGTACTTTTCAACCATGAACATCTTCGACCGGGCCTCGTCGTCGTCATACAGCTTCCCCACGGACTCTCAGATCTCTTTGGCAGAAGTCCTCTTTGTGTAGGACTCGGCCAAAGAGTCTTCCATGGAATTCAGGATCAGCAGCCTGCATATGCTGTTATCCTTTTTCCACTTCGTCTGCTTGCTCGTAGCAGCGGCCAGAACAGCAGCAGATCCTGTTGCTGGAACGATTGGTTCTTCTTCATCCAACACGTGATCAACATCCACGAGTTGAAGGTTCAGAGTCACCTTTCGCTTCCAGATCTGGAAGTGTTCGCCGTCGAATTTCTCCAACTTGTTAAAGCCGGTATCGACAAGCGAAGCACGAGTGTTTTCCATCGAATCGTATAGCTTTGAGATTGTTAGTCTATTTGCAAACAATTGATGGAAAAACTCAGTTGCAATCCCTAAGAAGAGATGCAAAGAATGCAGTTGCAATCCCTAAAAAAGAGATGCAAATAATACAGTTGCAATCCCTAAAAAAGAGATGCAAATAATGCTGACTGCGTAGCCTAAACGATTAAAAAATCGAATCGCGTTTGCAATAGCGGTTTCTCGAAGGCAACAAGAGATGATCAACAACAGTTGAGTCTCAGATTCTCGAAGGCAACAGAAAGAGGAAGGAAGAAGAAGAGCGGATCTCGCTGGGGTGTTTGAACACCGGCGCTCAAAGCTATACCCGCAGTACGGATAAGCTCCCAGGAACCAGCAAGTTCAGGAGAACTTCTGGAACGCTCGTAAGTCAATATTTGAGACTTGAACGGGCTTCCTGGACTTAACAGACTCCCTCAACTCTCTTCTTGGTGCATCTTTCAAAGGAGGCCAAGGGGCTCTATTTATAGAGTGGAGTTGAGACTTCACCTCTTCTCCTATCCGATGTGGGACTAAAATACCAATACTCAAAAATAGAGTTTGATATTTTAGATCATCCCACAATCAGCATAGAAGTGTGCCAGTCCACGCCTACCCCCCGAACCCTTCCGTGCATGCACGAGACATCTTGGAGTCCGCGTCCGAGTCCGAGTCCGCACAACAAAAATTAACTTGCATCCTTGTTGGATTTAATCCTTTTTCCTTCTAGGAAAATACTTCCACATGGCACAAACTTGTGCCCCACTATACCTCATGTGCACACCTCAACACAAGCAATGCATTATATTGAGATACTCACCATTTGGTGTAGCCGATGTGGGACTATCTTTTCTAGTCCAAAGGCAAAAACACCAACAAACTCACATATTTCATTTTTTGGGTAATATATACTCTCAGTGGAATATTTCATTTTTTGGGTAATATATACTCTCAGTGGAAAGTTGCAGGCGAGATCAAGTTAGTAATATTTTCTAATGCCTCACATGGTAGTTCATCAATGATATAAATCAACTGTGGTGCTAGTTATTAAACTTTGTCAAGGTAACTATTGGTGTTTTTTTTTTTTGGATTATTTAGTAATAGGTCTCACATAATAGTCAATATTAGGGTTTGGGCCTCCAAAATGTCTGACATTAGTATTTGAGTCTTAAATTTACTGTTAACATAGGCAAGTGTTAGGACGCAAACCCTAATTTCAACTATTATATGAGACCCAAAAACTAATTAATATCCTGAATATTAAGTGATTGTTGTTAATTTATTGAGAATGTGCTTTTCATATTTGATTGCACTGTCCGGTTTGAGCTTGACAATAGTGGACATGTTACGACCCGCACCCTAGAGTAAGGGCACGAGAAGTGGGTACGTCCAGCCTACGCCGCAGTGTCGGCGGTAGAACGCTGTCCTAGGTCAATCATCTAACAATATAAAAATACCTATATAGTTTATACTCTCCGAATGGAGGTGACATAACAATATACATCTCAATCACATCTAGGGTAGAAGAATGAAAGATAGATAGATAGACAGTAACTCAAAAAGAACAGTAGAATAGATGAAAATGTCCAAGTGTCTAGGATAACATAACACCAGAATGTCAACTCATAATACAATAAGTCTAAGAGTCTATATATCTCAACATCTCAAAATACAACTCAGATGTGTGACAAAATGATAATACCGAAAGACTGTCTAGCTAAACTAGCCTAGACTACTGGGGCAACATCCTCAGCTGCAGGTGGATCCTGCTGAGGGTCCACAACATAAGTATCATCTAGTCCTGCTCCATAATAGGTAGTCACCAGGGCCTCATCCTCATCCACTGTAATATTTTCAACAGGTCCAGTCAGGACAGGAACGAGCACAATACATCTCACACAGTTCATAACAGGTTAGGAAATACGATACAGGCAATAGAGTAAGATACAGGAAATGCTGAAAGGAAATATACGCTGTAAAAGAGATAGCTGTAATGAAATATCTACTGTATATAGAGAACTATAAGTGACTAGTGATGTAGAGTACAAGATAGGCATGTGAATGGCTAGAATTTATACATGATTACACTACTGAGTTTGTACATGATTACACTACTTTGGAATTATTCACATGTCTACTTCTACTCCCATGTTTCCCCAATCAATACACAAGGATCTAGACAAGTTACGTTATTATACATGATTACTTCACATGAGGCTCATAAATGAGTATACGTGAAGTTATACATGAGGGCTCAGTGAACATGAGAGTACATGATCACATGAGTATACATGCATGATGGAAGCACAGGAGTACATGATGAAAGTGAAACACACGTAACATGAAGTACCCGATGCTCCCGAGGGGGATAACATCTTATGTAAAGATCCATATAGTACCAATCCGTGTTACAACGTGACAACATCAAGTAAAGTAATCTAGAGCGAGAAATAAAGCCTGAACAAGTATAAAACGGTCAGAGAATGTACTCGCCTGATAACTGAATGTCTGAAGAGGATATACTGTCTGAGGAGAGGTGTATGGCTCCTAATCAGAGCAATACAAGTCACAATGTATCCACAATGATAAAAATAAAGTATACAATGCATACTACATGATTCTAGGTCAATCTGGTCAAAAGTCAACTCTTGGTCAACTCAATAGTCAAACTGGGTCACATGAAGTCATACTAGTTCACAGGAAGTCATACTAAGTCAATTAGAGTCAAACAAGGTCAAACAAGTCAAGGTTAGTCAAATTTAGGTTAAAGTCAACTCTTGGTCAACATTCTAATCAAACTAATCAAATACTAGTCAACATGATCAATCTGGGTCAAGTCTAGGTCAAACTTAGACCAACTAAGATTTTGGTCAAACAAAGACTAGTCAGTAAGGTAATTAGGTTAAACAAAGACTAGTCAATAAGGTAATCAGGTCAAACATGGTCAGACTAGTTAAACTAGTCATTTTTAGGTCAATTAGGTCATGGTTTGACCAATAGTTGACTTTGGTCAACAATGGTCAACATTTTGGTCAACCTAGGTCCAGTAGTCCTAATGGTCTATCCTAACTCATTGGCCATAGGCCATAGGCTAATAACTAAGTTCCATAGGCTAATACCATATAGGTATCTATATATATACAATAGACACATACACTATCTACACCATATATATATATATATACATAGGCCATAATATATATATATATATATATACATATCTACAATATATATATACAATATACATACCCACTATATATACCATATATAACCAAATATGTAAAATACTATATATATGTACTCACTATATAAAACATATATACATATACATATATATTTACATATAACAACCACATAGGCCTATAGCCTATGTAATACCCTAGGTATCTATGTATAGACACATTATATATAATGACACACTGTATAAACTAATACAATATATATATATATATATATATATATATATATATATATATATATATATATATATATATATATATATATCAATATATGCATATATATATATATATATGAAACATATATATACTACATATTTATAGAGAGAGAAGTAAGAGAGAGAATTAGAGAGAGGGAGAGAGGACAGTGAGAGAGAGGGACTGCTAGACACACACAGGGAAGGGGAGGGGGCTGTTCTCAGATTTCCTGAGAACAGGAAAACAGCCCCCCACTCACACACACACACCTAATATATACATACATGTATATACACATGTATATACATGTATACACCCTAAAAACTCACATACACACACATATATACATATACATATGTATACAACACTGAAATATATATATACATGTATAAATCATAATAAAATCAAATCGAAACTCATTTTTGAAAACTGGAAAATAATCCCAAAATCTGGAAACTGTGGACTGTGCATAGGTAAATAGGGTAAACCCAAAAACACACATGTAACCGAGCTAAGGCTCGAATCCCAAGGTTGGTAACTGTGTCCCACAGTGTCCTTTAGTGTCTAGGGGGCCTGACACGACACCACGACACGGTTTGACGTGTCCAAAACTCAAAAGAACCCAATCGGGTAAACTGGGATACACACACACTATACAGCGTCGTGCACGTGTTCACGTGTCTCGTGCTCACGACACAGGACACGTGAGTTGTCGTGCTCGTGTCCCTAGGTTCGCCTAGGGTCAGGCTACACACCTAGGACCCTGACACGCACCCACGTGTCGCCGTGTCCAAATGGGAAGCCCGTATCAGTCGTGAAATACGTGACTGATACGCGCGGTTACACTGCATCGTGCAGAGATGCACACGCCTCGTGGACACGACACGAGCCACGTGGGGCCTCGTGGTCATGCCCACGTGTAGCCCACGTGTAGGGCTACACACTCGTGCAAACACGAGGTGTCCAAGTGTCGTGTCCGCGCGACACGATACGCGCGAAGTTAGCCCCCGCGCGCGTGTGCGCTGACAGCGCGTGTCCAGTACGAGTGAGATTTCTCACTCGACACGACACGACGCGACACCAAACTTTGGGGGCATGCACGCAGACATTGCCCCCGTGTCCGAGTCAAATATCTCGTGTCCTAGTGCTCTGTGCAGTGAGCACGAGGAGCGTGGTAGCAGGGCATGCACGTGAGCCTCGTGTAGCGGGTTCGTGTCCATTTTGGACACGGACACAGCACAAAAACGTGCTCAGTCCACTTGGGTTGTGTCCTACATGTCTAGGGTTACCCAAAAATATATTTTGTTTTACATTTTAACAAAAACAAACCCTTTGTGGCATTTCATCAAACAAGGTTTCCTAGTCTAGGATACGTGTCCGATACGGACACCAAACCAACTCAAATTTTCACCAAACTTGACCTACAGTTCCCTGGTACCTAGATGCATGCAAATATGAAGAGAAAACACAATATTAACATGGTTTGAGGGTATTTACCTATTTGTGTATTTCCAATGGAAATCAATGGGGGGGTGTCCTTCCACTTGGTGATGCCCAAAACCCCTCAATCCTTGATAGCAGGCCCTAGCTAGTACCCTCTAGTGTAGGGGAGTCCAATGCAAGAAACTAGAGGTAATTTAGATCAAAATTGATCAAGTTATGGTCTTGTGAAGGAAATGGAATTTCTAGGTATAAAATTCATGTAAAATGATCATGAATGAAATTAATAGGATTATATAGGAAGGAGGGGTAGTGTTTGGCTGCCATGGGGGTAGGGGAGGGTGTCCTACCACCTTGCAAACTTAGCCCCTAAGTCTTTGACTAAGGGGTTAGATATTTAGGTTCTAAAATATCTAAAAAGTGAAATATCTAGATATTTATCTAACTAGATATTTATACATAAAGCTAATATCTAACATTAGTCTTCTAGGTTAGTTGCTAACCTCTAGATTAGTGCTAAACTAGGTTAGGGACTAACATGACACTAATCAATAATTAAACAATAATAAAAACACATAAATACAAATAATTCTAAATAAATCCTAGAAAATTACCAAAATACCCTTTAGGCTAAAAATCACTAATTTGGTGTTCTAAGCCTATGGCTAGGCTCACATGATCATGGTTAGTCTCTAGGTTATGAAATCTCTAGGGTTTACACCAGGGTTATACTAGTAAATCACAAAGTCATAAATCATGACTTAGAAAATGGTTTAACTTAACTAAAATCACCCAAAAATCATATTATGACTAAAATACCACTAATAAATAATAAAAATAATAAATTTTCAAAAATACCCTAATTTCAGAAAACTGGGTGTTACAAGTCTACCCACCTTAAAATAATTTCGTCCTCGAAATTTAGGTGGTCGTACTCCTCCTAGGTCAAACCTCCAACAATTAGGGACGAAGCTACTACCTAGCAACATACAAGGTCAACAAGCAAAATATGGCTAGTAGACCTATACTGGGTCATGTCCAAAAATTAGCTGGCAGTTTTAGGTCATAAGGTGTCCTAAATCCAAATCGAAATCAAAAGTAACTCCATGGTGTAAATCAGGATGGAGCCTCGGGTCAGGAAAATCGTACTAAGCAAATGAAGCAGGAAAATCGTACTAAGCAAATGAAGCACACGATGGTATGCCTGAGTGGGACACTAAGGTCATGGGTGTAGAGTGTCATGTCTAGGTTACGTATGTAAAATTAGTTTTGAGAAAACAACTAGTCTTGTGCTCCTAACTTAAAAGTCACGGTAATGTGCCTACGATGATCATAATTTAGAGTGGAAAAAGTCTATGTTACCTAAATTGAACCAGAAATTATGATGCAATAGTGGTACCAAGGGGATAGGTTAAATGGGACAGTCTGTGGTCTCATCTAGGTGCACTAGTCATTCTAGATCAAAATTGTCCTATAGTATCAAAACGTACAAGCAATCTAGGGTGTCCTAATTGGAAAGGTAAGGGAACAACAATCATCAAGGCTATAGGGCCGTCTACCATCCTATATGAAAATTTGTCATTAACAAGTGAGAAATCATTAAAAGTTACTATTCCATAAAGTGGTAAAAGAAAATTGAAAATTTAGGCACAAACAATCACAAATAGATTTTAGTCTTGACACGATCTAAGTTGATCAATTTCAGGATAAATCGAGATTTGGGCAAGGTGGAAAATCAATAAAATCAAGTATGAGCACGAGCATCCAATGATGAAGATCCATGTCATGATTAAATTTAATTCAACTGGATACGAATACGAGGTTCATAGGCGATAAAATAATTCCAAGGAGAATTGTCAAGGCTATTGCGGATAAGATTCTAGGGCAAGTTTAACTGTGTCTCCATCCACGTAGATTAATATATGAAAAGCGAACCAAAAATGCAATAGGTTGATCAGACCATCATGCGCCGGTTCTGATTAGACAATATGTTAGTGGGTGCGCACCCAATAAAATATGTCATGACCAAGCTCGAAAAGGATAAGCTTGTAAAACTAAGGGTAAATTTATAGCATAAGATATAAGTATGGGTGGAAATGATGAAAGAAGATACATAGTCCAAGATCCTTAACCAATCGGGTCAAGCATTCAAGGTTAAGGATTTAAGGGTTCCAGTAGAACACCATCACATGCCAAGTCAAAAGAATTGAGCCAAGGTGGATCTCTAATTGAATAAGAATTAATTTAGTATCATAGTAGAGGTTATAGTTTAGCCATTTGACCAGAAAATCATATCAAGAAAATAGAGTACAAGGAGACGGGTTTTAGTAGGACATGGAATACCTACATGAAGGTAGGCTAGTCTAGGTCTTACATGTGAAGTTTGTTGGAAGGTAACAGCTAGTATTATACTCTGAATATCTAAGTCACGGTAAAGGACGTCCAATGATCTAGAATAGGAAGTGGGAGTTCAAGACGTGATATTTGATGCAAAAGTTAAAGAAGATCAAATTAACCCATGGAATAAAATTAATTAGGAATCTAGTAAATAATTTAGGAACACAGTCCTAGGGATAGATAGGCTACTAGATGAATATAGTTAGGGTTCGATAAATCAAAGGTCAAGATTAGAAGGTCTCAATAAGGTCTTGATTTGAGGAAATGTCGAGTAAGTCAGGTTTGGGATACAGTCACATAGTTTGGTAGAAAGAGTTTAAGCAAGATGCAGAAAATAGAGGGGACAGTTCATTTCAAGGGAAAGCAATTAGCAAGAGAATTAGATGGCAAAAAACAGATGAGAGTTTTCTCATAAATGTGATTGAGTACCTTAAAATAAAATATATTAATCTAACACAAAAAAATTAAAATCAACAACTACAAAAATTTCAAAATCATCTACTAACACCAGGATTCAAAGTTCTACAGTGAATCCTCCAAAATCAAATTCAATCAAGGGAAAAGGAGTTTAAATCGTAATTCAAATGAGATTCTCAAGGGTCATCCAAGGAATCTCTCAAGATATCCTAACAATGATTGAGTATCCTCTCTCACTAAGCCTATTCCTCAAATCCTATCGCAGGCTGTAGTGATACTCTAGTTCGAATATCACTACATAAACTCGACCTGCATGGGCTACCACTAAAAACGTGTCACGACCCGCACCCTAGAGTAAGGGCACGAGAAGTGGGTACGTCCAGCCTACGCCGCAGTGTCGGCGGTAGAACGCTGTCCTAGGTCAATCATCTAACAATATAAAAATACCTATACAGTTTATACTCTCCGAATGGAGGTGACATAACAATATACATCTCAATCACATCTAGGGTAGAAGAATGAAAGATAGATAGATAGACAGTAACTCAAAAAGAACAGTAGAATAGATGAAAATGTCCAAGTGTCTAGGATAACATAACACCAGAATGTCAACTCATAATACAATAAGTCTAAGAGTCTATATATCTCAACATCTCAAAATACAACTCAGATGTGAGACAAAATGATAATACCGAAAGACTGTCTAGCTAAACTAGCCTAGACTACTGGGGCAACATCCTCAGCTGCAGGTGGATCCTGCTGAGGGTCCACAACATAAGTATCATCTAGTCCTGCTGCATAATAGGTAGTCACCAGGGCCTCATCCTCATCCTCTGTAATATTTTCAACAGGTCCAGTCAGGACAGGAACGAGCATAATACATCTCACACAGTTCATAACAGGTTAGAAAATACGATACAGGCAATAGAGTAAGATACAAGAAATGCTGAAAGGAAATATACGCTGTAAAAGAGATAGCTGTAATGAAATATCTACTGTATATAGAGAACTATAAGTGACTAGTGATGTAGAGTACAAGATAGGCATGTGAATGGCTAGAATTTATACATGATTACACTACTGAGTTTGTACATAATTACACTACTTTGGAATTATTCACATGTCTACTTCTACTCCCCCGTTTCCCCAATCAATACACAAGGATCTAGACAAGTTACATTATTATACATGATTACTTCACATGAGGCTCATAAATGAGTATACGTAAAGTTATACATGAGGGCTCAGTGAACATGAGAGTACATGATCACATGAGTATACATGCATGATGGAAGCACAGGAGTACATGATGAAAGTGAAACACACGTAACATGAAGTACCCGATGCTCCCGAGGGGGATAACATCTCATGTAAAGATCCATATAGTACCAATCCGTGTTACCAACGTGACAGCATCAAGTAAAGTAATCTAGAGCGAGAAGTAAAGCCTGAACAAGTATGAAACGGTCAGAGAATGTACTCGCCTGATAATTGAATGTCTGAAGAGGATATACTGTCTGAGGAGAGGTGTATGGCTCCTAATCAGAGCAATACAAGTCACAATGTATCCACAATGATAAAATAAAGTATACAATGCATACTACATGATTCTAGGTCAATCTGGTCAAAAGTCAACTCTTGGTCATAATAGTCAAACTGGATCACAGGAAGTCATACTAGTTCACAGGAAGTCATACTAAGTCAATTAGAGTCAAACAAGGTCAAACAAGTCAAGGTTAGTCAAATCTAGGTTAAAGTCAACTCTTGGTCAACATTCTAATCAAACTAGTCAAATACTAGTTAACATGATCAATCTGGGTCAAGTCTAGGTCAAACTTAGACCAACTAAGGTTTTGGTCAAACAAAGACTAGTCAGTAAGGTAATTAGGTTAAACAAAGACTAGTCAATAAGGTAATCAGGTCAAACATGGTCAGACTAGTTAAACTAGTCATTTTTAGGTCAATTAGGTCATGGTTTGACCAATAGTTGACTTTGGTCAACAATGGTCAACATTTTGGTCAACCTAGGTCTAGTAGTCCTAATGGTCTATCCTAACTCATTGGCCATAGGCCATAGGCTAATAACTAAGTTCCATAGGCTAATACGATATAGGTATCTATATATATATACAATAGACACATACACTATCTACACCATATATATATATACATAGGCCATAATATATATATATATACATATCTACAATATATATATACAATATACATACCCACTATATATACCATATATTACCAAATATGTAAAATACTATATATATATACTCACTATATATAACATATATACATATACATATATATTTACATATAACAACCACATAGGCCTATAGCCTATGTAATACCCTAGGTATCTATGTATAGACACATTATATATAATGACACACTATATAAACTAATACAATATATATATATATATATATATATATATATATATATATATATATATATATATATATATATATATATATCAATATATATATATATATATATATATATATATATATATATATATATATATATATATATATATATATGAAACATATATATACTACATATTTATAGAGAGAGAAGTAAGAGAGAGAATTAGAGAGAGGGAGAGAGGACAGTGAGAGAGAGGGACTGCTAGACACACACAGGGAAGGGGAGGGGGCTGTTCTCAGATTTTCTGAGAACAGGAAAACAGCCCCCCACTCACACACACACACACCTAATATATACATACATGTATATACACATGTATATACATGTATACACCCTAAAAACTCACAAACACACACATATATACATATATATATGTATACAACACTGAAATATATATATACATGTATAAATGATAATAAAAATCAAATCAAAACTCATTTTTGAAAACTGGAAAATAATCCAAAAATCTGGAAACTGTGGACTGTGCATAGGTAAATAGGGTAAACCCAAAAACACACAAGTAACCGAGCTAAGGCTCGAATCCCAAGGTTGGTAACTGTGTCCCACAGTGTCCTCTAGTGTCTAGGGGGCCTGACACGACACCACGACACGGTTTGACGTGTCCAAAACTCAAAAGAACCCAATCGGGTAAACTGGGATACACACACACTATACAGCGTCGTGCACGTGTTCACGTGTCTCGTGCTCACGACACAGGACACGTGAGTTATCGTGCTCGTGTCCCTAGGTTCGTCTAGGGTCAGGCTACACACCTAGGACCCTGACACGTACCCACGTGTTGCCGTGTCCAAATGGGAAGCCCGTATCAGTCGTGAAATACGTGACTGATACGCGCGGTTACACTGCGTCGTGTAGAGATGCACACGCCTCGTGGACACGACACGAGCCACGTGGGGCCTCGTGGTCATGCCCACGTGTAGCCTACGTGTAGGGCTACACACTCGTGCAAACACGAGGTGTCCAAGTGTCGTGTCCGCGCGACACGTTACGCGCGAAGTTAGCCCCCGCGCGCGTGTGCGCTGACAGCGCGTGTCCAGTGCGAGTGAGATTTCTCACTCGACACGACACGACGCGACACCAAACTTTGGGGCATGTACGCAGACATTGCCCCCGTGTTCGAGTCAAATATCTCGTGTCCTAGTGCTCTGTGCAGTGAGCACGAGGAGCGTGGTAGCAGGGCATGTACGCAAGCCTCGTGCAGCGGGTTCGTGTCCATTTTGGACACGGACACAGCACGAAAACGTGCTCAGTCCACTTGGGTTGTGTCCTACATGTCTAGGGCTACCCAAAAATATATTTTGTTTTACATTTTAACAAAAACAAATCCTTTGTGGCATTTCATCAAACAAGGTTTCCTAGCCTAGGATACGTGTCCGATACGGACACCAAACCAACTCAAATTTTCACCAAACTTGACCTACAGTTCCCTGGTACCTAGATGCATGCAAATATGAAGAGAAAACACAATATTAACATGGTTTGAGGGTATTTACCTATTTGTGTATTTCCAATGGAAATCAATGAGAGGGGGGGTGTCCTTCCACTTAGTGATGCCCAAAATCCCTCAATCCTTGATAGCAGGCCCTAGCTGGTACCCTCTAGTGTAGGGGAGTCCAATGCAAGAAACTAGAGGTGATTTAGATCAAAATTGATCAAGTTATGGTCTTGTGAAGGAAATAGAATTTCTAGGTATAAAATTCATGTAAAATGATCATGAATGAAATTAATAGGATTATATAGGAAGGGGGTAGTGTTTGGCTGCCATGGGGGTAGGGGAGGGTGTCCTACCACCTTGCAAACTTAGCCCCTAAGTCTTTGACTAAGGGGTTAGATATTTAGGTTCTAAAATATCTAAAAAGTGAAATATCTAGATATTTATCTAACTAGATATTTATACATAAAGCTAATATCTAACATTAGTCTTCTAGGTTAGTTGCTAACCTCTAGATTAGTGCTAAACTAGGTTAGGGACTAACATGACACTAATCAATAATTAAACAATAATAAAAACACATAAATACAAATAATTCTAAATAAATCCTAGAAAATTACCAAAATACCCTTTAGGCTAAAAATTACTAATTTGGTGTTCTAAGCCTATGGCTAGGCTCACATGATCATGGTTAGTCTGTAGGTTATGAAATCTCTAGGGTTTACACTAGGGTTATACTAGTAAATCACAAAGTCATAAGTCATGACTTAGAAAATGGTTTAACTTAACTAAAATCACCCAAAAATCATATTATGACTAAAATACCACTAATAAATAATAAAAATAATAAATTTTCAAAAATACCCTAATTTTAGAAAACTGGGTGTTACAGGACATGAGCATGTACGTGGTATCAAGCTCATACAAAGGCATCCAGTGACACATTTACATGACTACTTGTGCATATTCAGCACACTTAGCTTCTTAAATTCAATTCAGTTTGATGGGCAACTAATTAACATTGTCTTCACTGTGAGGGATATTAACATTTACACTCCTTGCTCTCTCCCCTTTTACATAATTTTGTCTAGTGTCTAATAAATTTCTGCATTTGGAACTTGACTTGTTCTTGTTTCTAATTACTTTGGCTGCATTTGCAGTGATTAGTAATTTGGTAGAAACACGTACATTTTACTTAGGAGTTTGGACGAGTCTTCCTTACACCAGAGTGGGCCACCGCAAATATATTGCTAAGCCAAATCGGCACATTTGGCCAAAGCATTTGGAACTTGACTATTATTTTTCTGCTTTATAGTTATAAAATCTGTCGATAACCATTGTGGCCTTCGACTACCTGTAAACATCTTCCAAATGTTTTTCCAGAACAATGCTACCTACCATGGCACTCATCATTAGCTTCAAGGTACAAAATTTAACTACTCAAATACCTTCGTACTTTTACCTCGAATGTCTTATATATTGTTGATAGGTAACAATTCTACTTTTGTGGCAAACAAATTAGTAGGAGTTATGCTCTGTCACAAAATAACAATATTTAGTTACAATTGAAACATCCTCTGATTTCAAGCATATACATGGTAGACATCCTTGATCATTGATCAACTTCAATATTATGATGTGCACAGACTCTGATATTGACCACTCAGTTTGCTATCTATTTCCCTTTTTTCCTTAAACCACAAAGACTGTTGTTAGTCTCTGATATTGGAAGATAAATTAATATTGCCAGGTTAGCATCTTTAAACGTAATTCATGAATAATTCATATGTCTTGCACTCATTACTTTCATTCTATTCCAATAAATGATTAACTATATGCATTTGTTTCTTATACCATCCATTGATGCATGTTACAAACCAGTTTGCATGTTTTTGAAATGTACATAACATTAAAAGCCATCTAATCAGATAAAGGAAATAAATACCTAGATGCACATTTATAAAAAAAAAACCAATATCTAGTATAAGAAAATCAAGTGCAATATTTTTGGTACTGCAAGAGAGAAATAACATATTTATATGTATATTTGCATACAGTTTTCTGCTGCTTATAAGCTAATGGCATGATCTTTGATTTTAATGCTTAAACTGTTGCAGATATTCTATCTAATGATTGGCTCATCCAATATAGGTCAATATTATGTGAATCTGTTTTGGACTGAATACTTCTCATGTTTAATGTTTAGGAATTTGTCATTTTTAGGTTAAAACTTTTTACTACTTATTGCATTACCATGAAGCACAGATAGTTGTTGTGAATTCTTTTCTACTCTTCTGCATTTATCCTGTTGGTTACCTTATTATTTTTTGTTCTTCAGATTACCTATCACTTTTTCCATTGGAAGAAAGGAACACCCTTTGCCGATGAAGACCAGGGTGTCTATAATAACTTGACTTGGTGGGAGTAGATGGGCTGTGGCAAGCAACTTACATGGAATAGAAAGTTTCTGATAGTTGTTCCAGTGGTCCTGTATCTCTTTCATGCGTTTCTTATATTTGAGCATTGATAGTAGAGCCAACATATGGTGATGGAAAATTTGGATAGGATTCATGCATCACTATTACTGATACTCTAGGCTAGCTATGTTGCAGAGCTGTGCACACAGTACAACATGATACGGGCATGGCATTGAATTTGGTGTGCCTGTGTATATTTTGGTGTGTCTATTATGTCAAATATATGTCCAAATTGAAGCCATGATGGTCGGACTATTGCTCCAATATAGTTGATGGAATATAGTTTGTGCTTTCTACTAGCCTAGGTTAATAAGTGCACTAATCTAGGAAGCACCTGAACACTCCAAAACTTAACATAACATGAACATTGATAATATGCATGAACACCTCAAAAAAATTGGTCTCATCAGTATGACCATTTTTACATCGGGTTCATTTCTGTCAAATTGTAACATATTTTGGACGACAAAGTGAGATGAAATTCTGTAAGGCATACCATACATATGTATGTAAAGAGGGATAACTTTGTTGTTGTTGTTGGTTTACAATGAGCTGTAGCATTTATCTGTGCCACATTATAATATGAAACTGGGCCAGATCCTTGGAATGTGTCCATTAGGAAGTTTCTTTTTTTACTTCATTTCTTATTTATTGCTTGTTCCTTCTGGATAATTAGAACCTTGGCCGCCATTGATTGTGTTTCTTTCCACAATTGAGTCGATGGGTGAAGTGGCATCCAAATTAGCTCCCGATGACAATTTTTGTCACAGGTTGATTTTTTAAATGGTTGTGATGAGGCAAGAGTTTCTGATGAAATGGAGATAATATTAGTGAGTTAGGTTGCATTCCTTATCAATCATGATGGGTTGAAGGGGTAGGGGTATTGATATTTAGTATCATGCAAATTTGGCTTGATATTGACTATCCATGCATTCCTCATCTTTTTTTTATGGGTGAAGTGGTAACCACTATTTTAATGTGCCCATTATAATTAAATACCTTACTCTGAGCCAAGTATATCATATTCATAATGTAGGCTGTGTTTGATTGGGCTATTTTTCCATGGAAAATATTTCCATCACAAATTTTCCACCAATTGTAGTGTTCGATAGCTTATATTTTCCATGGAATTATTTTCCAAAAGACTATCATTTTCCATACTTTCATCTAAAATGGTGGAAAATAAAACTTGTCCAACCCATAGGAAAATATCATTTTCCATGGAAAATAACTATTTTCTGTGGAAAATAATGCCAATCAAACACCCAAATTAAGTTTTCCATGAATTTTTTTAAAAATTCCATGGAATTTTTTTTCCTAGGAAAATAATTCCATGGAATTAATTTCTTTTCCACACATTTTCCACCTTGCAATCAAACGCACTAGTACTTTTTTGTTATTTTATTTATCTATTTTCCTTTCTATGTATTGTTTGCTACTAATGGGTTTAATATGGCCTAGGCTATATTTGTTATGTTTTATGCTTCATTTGGTTGTTTATTTAATAAAATGGAGGAAGAGGGGGAGGACCATGTTCCTTATGCAACAACTTCTTCGAGTATCAGGTAATGAATTGTATACTTGCTCACCCGCGGCATATGGCGTAATAGTATAATACTGAACTGATAGGTGTTTTTTTTTTCTGGATCCAATTTCTTGTGTGTGCTTTTGTTGACTTTCAGTTATCTGCATGATATATTTTAGTCCTGGATATACTGGAAAGTAGGAAGTTATCTGCATGAGGTATTTGTTGTTGCCTACGCCAGTAGCTGGTTTGAGCATTTGGTTAACAATTAACTGTTTATCTTGATAGTTTAAGTCTAAAACACTGGTGAATAAAGGCTGAGGTATTGTACCTTGATAATCACACAATTAGTTCTTTCTTTCATGTAATTCTCTTAGTGATATGTTTGTATCACACATCTTAGGATGTTGTTGTATGTTCACTACAGGGAGTATGGCTGAATCTTCCAAATAACCAACTATTTGGCCTTCTTGGTCCCAATGGAGCCCAAAAAACTAGTATGATTAGTTGTTTGACTGCCAGTTCCTTGAGGAGATGGTAAGATTTGTTGCGTCTCCCTCCACCACCTCATCTCTTGATGTTTACAGGGAGAAACCAATGGTAAAACCGTCGTTGCTTCTGACAGCACTAATCTAATGATGCTCCAAGCGAAGCTCTGTCGGTGTGTTAAACATTTGAAGGATGATAGGAGTTTGTCTACAGGTATCCTATTTTTGTTTCTTCGGCATACCAAACTCATCTGCTTAATTATGTAGGATGTAGTAACTTTTTTGTGTGAGGGAAAGACCAATCTGATATGCATCTTTGTTGTTGCTTGCAGTTTGATATCCTGCCAGATGCATTATCAGGTGAAGAGCACCTACATTTGTTTTCTATTGACATGGTGACGTATATCTCAAGCTTACAAAGTACATGTTTAGAGTTAGGCTGACCCTGTTATTACAAAATTTTACAGTCAAATTTTATCTATTAGTATCATAACTTACTCTACTTGTACAGGGTTTAAATTATTGGTGTCTTACCCTAGTATTGAAAGCAAAAAAATCTCCATAAACAAATGCCCTGTCACCTTTGGTCTTAATTTCCTGACAAGTAAAGAACAGATTAAGAGAACTCACAAGCAGTTAGTATTTAGCATGACCAAAGTTATACAAATGGAATTGATATCTTTTCTTTTACATTTACTGTAACTATGGTTGTATTGCTCGTTTAAAGGGCTATATTTTCTACTAAAATAAGAATAGACAAGATTCTAGTGCCACTGAATGGCGTGGTGGCTCAACTCCAGCCAATTTGGTAAGATGTACGTTTGGAAATAATATCCACATTCTGATGGAATCTCTCTTTATTCATTCAGGCATTCCTTTTTATTCTGATGGAATCTATCTTTATTCATTCTAATGGAATTTCTAAGTGAATCTCTACCTCCTGTGATGGCGAGGCATATTCCTGAATCTGAGCTTCTTATCAGTATTCTTTCTTTTGGCTTGTGCTTTGGTGTATTGGGTAAGTGCCTTGCATTTGTAGGCAGTAATCTTAGTACGATAACGGTTTTCTGATGTGTATCTACAGAGGGTTCATTTTGTGGTATCACTGGAAATTTTGTACGTGCTTCAGCCAATGTACAGTTTGTCAGGTATAAGATTCACTTCGTAAAAATAGTTGAAGAAACTGAAGTTTGTCAGTTTTTATAACATTACATGAGTTTGTCTTCTTATTTGTTTGAAAAATCAATAATTTTATTTGTAGTACATTTATTTGTAGGGTACAGTGTTGACTTTTGAAGGGTACAATGTTAACTTTTGAAGGGATGTCACAATTTTGTGTTGGTGAATGCAAAAAGAATGTTTCAATATTTTGAGGCCTGGTGCCCTAAAAGTAATGGTGATATGTTGGTGAAACAAAAGTTGAAAAAAGAGTGATATATTTTGAAATGTAATTAAGATGGTGTGATATTTGGATATTTTTAATGAAATGTTTCAAATGTTAGTTAACTTTCATATTTCTGTTGTACAATCATGAAATTAATAAGCTTTTTATAACGCATTGAATTATAAGCATTGACAGGTGATATATATATATATATATATATATATATATATATATATATATATATATATATTCTTCTATGACAAGATGGCAGCTGCGGCGATCTTACGTGATGATCAGGGACATTTCATTACGGCAATTGCTGTTTTTGTAGAAGGTGGTTCTCCTATCGAAGCTGAATCCAAGGGTCTTTCTTTGGCTTTGGACATCATAAGTATAAAGAATCTTGATTGTGTCTGCATTGAAGGTGATTGTAAGGTGTTGATTGATTCCATTAACAATGATGTTAGTCCTCCACCTTGGCGATCAAGACATGTTATTGCAGATGCTAGAAAACTGAAGGAAAATGCTACCTCAAGTATCTACAACTTTGCTAACAGAAGTTGCAATCAAGCTGCTCACCAATTAGCATCCCATACTCTTCTATCTAATCATTCTGGTGTATTTTCAATTTATGAAGATGTTCCTTTATGTATCTCAACTCATATTCTTCATGATATGAGTCTTTCTACTGCTTAATACAAAGTTGTGTTTATTTAAAATAAATATATATATATATATATATATATATATATATATATATATATATATATATATATATATATATATATATATATATATATATATATATATATATGGGAGCGGATCAAAAGCCCCTCTTAGAAAACCCCCTAAAAACCTCCCTCACTCTAATTCGTAATATTAATATTAATGTTAATGTTAATATTAATATTTTTTATTTTTATATTAATGTTAATGTTAATATTAACATTAATGTTAATGTTAATGTTAATGTTAATATTAATTTTAATGTTAAGTTTAATGTTAATTTTAGTATTTAATGTTAATATTAACATTAATATTAACATTAACATTAATATTAATATTAACATTAATATTAACATTAATATTAACATTAAATTATGGATTAGAGTGAGGGATTTTTTAGGGGATTTTCTAAGGGGGACTTTTGATCCGCTTCCTATATATATATATATATATATATATATATATATATATATATATATATATATATATATATATATTTTTATATATATGTGTGTGTGTGTGTGTGTGTGTGAATAAACAGAACAGAACGTTAGAAAATGTTATGTATACATTCTTTTTATAACGTTTTATGAATGTTTGAAAACCATATCATTTTAGAAAGTGTTATGTATATATAACCTAGTTATAACGCTTTAGGATAGATATGTTATATATAATGATAATATTAATGTCGTTTAAAAATTTAGTGTTATATATAATTGAACTAATTATCTCGTTTTTAATAAAAAAAAAAGGTGTCATATAAGTGTAAATCATATGTAACGATTTTTCTAAACTTTTATAACACCTGTGTTTATGACTATTTGTCACGACCCGGTCCCAATTGCTTGGGTCGAATCGGATCATGCCCAGCCTGCACCGTTGTTGAGACGGCGGCAGTAAGCTGTTCAGTAGCAGGTAACCATACAACAACACTATATTTGTCATAACTCAACATTCGAAAATTTAAAACTTTATTAAACTTTTACATGAAATAAAAGATACAACTTAAACCATTTTTTTATACATCATGAATAAAAGAAAACTCTAGGCAAACAGCTCAGCAATCTCGAATTCCTCGTCTTGGGATCGCGTAACAAAGCCTCATCAGTGATACCTAAAATGTTGGGTCTCCAGTCAGGAGGGAGCAAAGTACAATTACGAATATCCAATAATTCAAATAATAATTTGAAATTTGCAATGTTAAACAATTTGAAATACTTTAACAATATTTTCGTCGCCCTTCCGTCGCGTAATTCGTCGCCACCCTTCCTGGAAAAATTGCCAGTACCTCCAGCAAAACCTCTGTACTTCTTCCAGGTCATGCAGCCGACTGTGCTGGTTTCCCCTCCTCTTTCTGCCCACTTCTTCTCCCCCGACTCTACACTTGAGCTGGATATCATATATGGCTGAGAGAGTCAAATAAAAAGAAAGGAAGTAGGGAGGAGCAAATGGGTCCAGAGAATGGATGGAAGAGAACTAGAAAGCACTGAACCTTCCTGTTGTGAGAACTGTAAAGAGTGAGAAAGGAGAGGGGGGTCTTTGATTTTTGCGTTTATCATCATTAGAGGGAGCAGCATGTAATGACCCGCTCCGCCCTAGCGGAACGCCGATTCAAATGGCAAGTGCAACGACTCAAACGAGCCGTCGACCCGAAGAGTTGGCATCGACCTGAAGAAGAATCGATGCAAGGCTTACATTGGCTCATCAAGATGAATCCAGACTTAGACTTTCAAAGGCGCGCTCGGAGTATCGCTCGGCCGATGCAAACATCGCTAAGGTGGGTGGCTCCGATGAACCCGTCTTTGCTTAGCCTAGACAGATAACAATACGGACACTATCACGAGAATCGCTAGGCGATAACCCCGTGCATGCTAATAAAGGACTCAACGCACCTAGCTAAGGGAATAATCCTATCTTGTATGCTTGTATAGAATATGTAAAAGAACATGGAAAATGTGAGATCTCTCGTACCGCGCTCTACGCTCGTGCTAAGGCACAAGCTTACGTTTACGTTCCTTATGTGTTCAAACAATGAAACAATGAAAAAGTTACAACAATGAAACGGGAAGACTATCAATATAGTCGTTCCGAGTAGAGTATAGCAATATTGAAAGACTATAGGACCGATGGGTCGCCAAGGCGACTCCCGCACGGGGAGTTGCATAATGAATGAATGATTGAGAATGTGAATGAAATAACGAATGAAAGAATGACTAAAAGATAAGAAAGAAAAGAATGGTTAGCGGCAGGTGTGACGGGCACGTGCAACGGGGCTCGCTACCCGCGTTGCACGGACGCCAACCTAGTCGATAACGTAAAAAGGCTAAGGGTTAGCCTACGGCTCAGAGACAGCCGTTAAGTTAAAAAGGTAAGTTAATACGAAATGGTCGTGGACAAACGGCACGAGCGAGGGGTGGCGATGCTGTGGCCGTGAAGAAAAAGGAGGGATATGCCGGCCTAGGCGAAATCAAAGGGGCTTACGGGCTGCCTGGGGGGGCTTGGCTACCCGGGGGACGTAAGTGCAGGGTATTTTAAGACACTATCAATGTGTACCAGCCGCACGCTCTAAATAGTTGCGAAATACCAAGGAAAAAAGGGTCCAAAATGGCTTGTGATTCCAGCGACCGATGCATATAGAGTTAAGTGGACTTTACTGGTGGCGATCCACGTGCAAGTCCTTGCATTGAAATCAAAGTAGTCTAAGTTAATCTGAACAAAGCACCTTCTGAAAATGGCTTGAAATGTATCATACCAAATGATAATGAATTAGAGAACACACCTACGACGCGCTAGAACCCGAGGCAGGGACACGCCCTTGATATTGAAAGTTTACATGAGGCACGTTATGTTATTACATATGAATTATTGACTAACTTGATTTGCTTTGGACAGGGAAGGCCGGACGGTAAGTATGGGTAAGTCGTGCCTGTATTTCCGTGCGACACTTGAATTTGGCAACACGGGATAGGTTATGACATATGCCATGAAATTGATCCTAAGACAAGATTAGAAAGACAATGAATGTTAGAGATGCACAAAAGTAAATGGAACGTGTTCGTAATGATAGCATTGTGGGCGAGTAGCCTCCCAACCAGTGCATAACAATCTACTGATAACCCCAAAGTCTGCATGCAGGATGCAGGAGACGTCGGCGGGTGCGGAGCTTCCATCGAACGTGCTAAGGCGCGGAGCCAACTCTAGGGCCTTGGAACGTTGCAAGAAACTGAAGCACCCTATATAGGACATAATGTATCGGAACATCGCCATGAATTATTCCATCTTGTAAGCCACTTGGCACGCCTTTTATGTTTCAGAGAGAGAGGGAGCTTGAGCGATTTGTAATATCGGCCTAGTGCCGCTTGTAAACTTCTTGAAAATCAATAAAGTGTTTGAATTCGTTTCAACTTATGTTCATTTACTTTCTGCTGCAAATGGGGACACTCTGTGCGACTCTGTGGCATAGCTCAAATCGGCCGTTTCTGGAATTAGCCTTGCACGGGCGCAACCTAGGCCCGTGCGGCATCACGCCTTAGCGAGGACGATCGCTCTTGCGGGAGCGGGGCGTGACAGATTGGTATCAGAGCACGGCTTTACGTCCTTGGACTTCATTTTAATTTTCTCAGTTTTGAAAGCTCGTTGAAACAAAAGAAGTGTACGCTCTCTCTCGTTGTGCCTTGGGATGTTCCATACAATAAGTCTAATATTTTCAAAAGCTCGTACAAGTACTCGGTTGAATGGATCGATAGGCAAAGGCCTTTGTGCCGAACCACGACGTACTTGACTTGGAAGGAACCGATGCTAAGAGTTAGCAAACGCAGTGCACGCTTGAATGAGCTTACGCTGACAGCAAACGAGTACACGAGACCAAAGTATAGTTCAAACGGGATGGTTATGTACGCAGCCTTTTGGCTAAGTGGTGCAGAGTATCGTGCACCTAGACCTTCTGGTGAAATCGAGTTGCGAGCGATATCAAGTACCGCTCGGTCGGAAACGGAGATACACTTAGTGTGTATATCGATAGGAATGTTATCAAACTAACGCTTAGGCGTGCACGGAAGATTTATTGGATTTTGAGGATAAGTGCGAACGACTTAGTACGTCGAGACGACGTGATGCGATTATGCTAGAGATTCGTCGAACGAATCTGAAGGATGTCTTAGCGCGTGATGCGAATGTGATTATGGATTAAATAGGATGGCTTGAACCTGAGTGGTGTATGTGATAAGTTCGGAGAAGAATAAGAATGAATATCGACGACTAGATCGTATGGCTCGAATCCGAGTGGTGTACGGATGTTCTTGGAAAATCATTCGAGCGAAAATTGAGGATTACGAAACACAACGAATACGTCGGCGAGGCGATGCGATCGCACAAAGCCTTAGAATGCGTCACGCTTAGTTGGTCGTGAATTCGAATGTCCCGAACGAGATGTCGTTCGGACAACTTGTCAATGGGCAACGCAAGTTAGAAAACAATTCGGAACGATGAATGAAAATGAATGGTCTTGATCGAGGAAACTTAGAGGATCGTGCGTACGATTTCGGATTGATTCAAATGAATTGTGACTTGAGTTTGAACAACGATCTTGAAACTAGCTTGAGGAATAGCAGTTGAACTTGATCTTGAATATTAAATGAAATTATGGAATATCCAACTCGGACAACGGCATCAACGCACGACTCGAAATCGGTTGCAAAGGAAGATCGTCAGGTTACGCATATCGTCGATGATATTGAGGCATATCAAAGATCGATATGCGATAAATCGGGGGTACTCTGACTCGACGAATGATGATCGTGCAAATGTCATTGTTCAGTTGGATGATATACTTGGGATGTTAAAAATGTGTCGAGAAAAAGATAGACTTGGCTCGAGGATTTTTTAGTTGAACGCATGACGGTCAGACTGTCAAAATTGATTTGGCTTTGATGAAAATGAGAATGCTTGGATTTGCTTCGTTGACAACCACAACGTTGACGTTCTTGTCTTATGCGAGCGCAACTCCAGCCTCGTACATGCGTCGCGCCGGATTAGGACGATCACTCTGCGTGAGCGCTGATATGGTGATTCATACAGCGGGAGTGATTGAACTTGGATGGCATGGAAATTTGATTGCTTCGACTTGTGGTTTGACACGAAGGTAAACTTGAGAAAGACTTGGTGTGCTTGATGATTAAACTTGAGGATTAAGTAGGTCTAATTCGCGTATCGAGAATGAGTTAGTCTAAACTCAAACAAGAGTTACGCCCCGATGAGAATGATTATTCCACGGGAGCGTTGCATGGTGATTCATGAACCACCGTGGATAATCGCACTCGCGTAGGATTGGGACGCAATGTATTGTCGAGCCGGATGACCTTGTGATCGAATACATGAATTGGTTAGAATGGATATATGAAGTATGTCGATTGGGTGATTTGAATGGATTCGAATATGCACAACGAATACATTGATGCGAATAGGTGATCGTGCTCGATGTTTAGAAATCTGAGTGACGCGAGCTTGGGTAGAAAACTCCCGTACTACCGACTTTGGTTTGACCCTAGGATTGGGGTCAGTGTTGGCATTATTGTTGGAGAACTGTGATTTCAATCCTGACATTGACTTAGCCTCGAAAAAAAATAGCCTAGCGGATAGGCGGACAACCCTATAGCGAGTGATTGAACCTGTGCGATTGATAGTAGAGTATCGTCTGGACGGACGATAGACTTGGGGCAACAAGACTTAGAGTAGGACGGAAAATTAGGAGTGTGCGTGAACGACAACGAGAATGGCCCCAAACGATGGGAATGATAGGAATGGATGATACGCAAGTAAAGTTGGAATAACGAATTGAATCATTGGTCAGAAGACGTACTCGATGATAGTGCAATACTTGGTCTCGAATCGGACGGGAATTACTTAGACATGGCCGACTCCGCTAAAAAGAAATCGTATTGATTTCGTTGACAAGAGCACTTGAGAAGCGAATCGAATCATCTCGAGGACCGAGATAAACGATATATGATACACACATGAGTTCGATTTTAAATCAAAGTTAGCAAAACGATCGGCAAATCAAAACTATCACGAGTAGCTTGTCCGACTTCGCTAGTCGCTAAGCTTGGTTGAAATGTACGTATTCGGAGGATGCCTTGAATGAGCGTACCATCCAAACTCAGCGTGTGATGAACTCGAATGCAGCTACAAGTGGGTGTTGAGATGCACATGAACGAATGAGTGAGTTTGCCTCAGCCTACGACTCTCGTGTTTGAGAATTTTAACGCACCTCGTGCGACCGTTTCAGTCCCATGATACGTCGAAAGAGCAACCAAGTCGAAGAAACACTTCAATTGAATAAGTGCCAACAACTCTAAAATAAATGAAAAGTTATCCAATAAAAATCGACCAAACGTATACGACACGGAACTTGGAAAGGTATCGAGTATAGTTCGATGCCATCGAACGATAAAGTCATTCGATAGGAATTGTCTAAGGTATGCACACGGCGATGAATAAAGGAACGGTAGGATGACCCGCACTCAGGAAGTCTCGAGGACGAGACTTATTTTGAGTGGTGTATTATGTAATGACCCGCTCCGCCCTAGCGGAACGCCGATTCAAACGACAAGTGCAATGACTCAAACGAGCCGTCGACCCGAAGAGTTGGCATCGACCTGAAGAAGAATCGATGCAAGGCTTACATTGGCTCGTCAAGATGAATCCAGACTTAGACTTTCAAAGGCGCGCTCGGAGTATCGCTCGGCCGATGCAAACATCGCTAAGGTGGGTGGTTCCGATGAACCTGTCTTTGCTTAGCCTAGACACATAACAATACAGACACTATCACGAGAATCGCTAGGCGATAATCCCGTGCATGCTAATAAAGGACTCAACGCACCAAGCTAAGGGAATAACTCCATCTTGTATGCTTGTATAGAATATGGAAAAGAACATGGAAAATGTGAGATCTCTCGCACCGTGCTCTACGCTCGTGCTAAGGCACAAGCTTATGTTTACGTTCCTTATGTGTTCAAACAATGAAACAATGAATGGGTTACAACAATAAAACAAGAAGACTATCAATATAGTCGTTCCGAGTAGAGTATAGCAACATTGAAAGACTATGGGACCGATGGGTCACCAAGGCGACTCCCACATGGGGAGTTGCATAATGAATGAATGATTGAGAATGTGAATGAACCAACGAATGAAAGAATGAATCAAAGATAAAAAAAAGAATGGTTAGCGGTAGGTGAGACGGGCACGTACAACGGGGCTCGCTACCCGCGCTGCACGGACGCCAACCTGGTCGATAACGAAAAAGGCTAAGGGTTAGCCTACGGCTCAGAGACAGCCGTTAAGTTAAAAAGACAAGTTAATACGAAATAGTCATGGACAAGAGGCACGAGCGAGGGGTGGCGATGCTGTGGCCGTGAAGAAAAGGGATTCCGCGGCATGATCAAAGGGGGGATATGCCGGCCTAGACGGAATCAAAGGGGGCTTACGGGCTGCCTGGGGGGGCTTGGCTACCCGGGGGACGTAAGTGCAGGGTATTTCAAGACACTATCAACGTGTACCAGTCGCACGCTCTGAATAGTTACGAAATACCAAGGGAAAAAAGGTCCAAAATGGCTTGTGATGCGAGCGACCGGTGCATATAGAGTTAAGTGGGCTTTGCTGGTGGCGATCCACGTGCAAGTCCTTGCATTGAAATCAAAGTAGTCTAAGTTAATCTGAACAAAGCACCTTCTGAAAATGGTTTGAAATGTATCATACCAAATGATAATGAATTAGAGAACACACCTACGACGCGCTAGAACCCGAGGCAGGGACACGCCCTTGATATTGAAAGTTTACATGAGGCACGTTATGTTATTACATAGGAATTGTTGACTAACTTGATTTGCTTTGGACAGGGAAGGCCGGACGGTAAGTATGGGTAAGTCGTGCATGTATTTCTATGCGACACTTGAATTTAGCAACACGGAATAGGTTATGACATATGCCATGAAATTGATCCTAAGGCAAGATTAGAAAGACAATGAATGATAGAAATGCACAAAAGTAAATGGAACGTGTTCGGTAATGATAGTATTGTGGGAGAACTAGCCTCCCCACCAGTGCATAACAATGTACTGATAACCCCACAGTCTGCATGCAGGATGCAGGAGACGTCGGCGGGTGTGGAGGTTCCATCGAACGTGCTAAGGCGCGGAGCCAACTCTGGGGCCTTGGAACGTTGCAAGAAACTGAAGCACCCTATACAGGACATAATGTATCAGAACATCGCCATGAATCATTCCATCTTGTAAGCCACTTGGCACGCCTTTTATGTTTCAGAGAGAGAGAGAGCTTGAGCGATTTGTAATATTGGCCTAGCGCCGCTTGTAAACTTCTTGAAAATCAATAAAGTGTTTGAATTCGTTTCAACTTGTGTTCATTTACTTTCTGCTGTAAATGGGGACACTCTGTGCGACTCTGTGGCCTAGCTCAAATTGGCCGTTTCTGGAATTAGCCTTGCACGGTCGCAACCTAGGCCCGTGCGGCATCACGCCTTAGCGAGGACGATCGCTCTTGCGGGAGCGGGGCGTGACACAGCACTGAAAAAGTTGTGACGTTGGTAGCATGAGAGAGTAAAAATCTGTATCACAAGACTAAAAAAAATTACTATGTAATCATGTACTCAACAATAACCGGATGTAACTGAAAATCTTTCATAATTCATTCTAGCATATATTAGTGTGAATCATCTATGTTATGTACATATGGTGTAGTATATATTTTTATCGAATCGAGTATCAGAAGGATATAACAGAGATTGACACACAGTTCTAATTCATGTGTGTTTTAAGTGTGAGAATGGATGGCTCAGAACACAACCCAAAATTCATTCTATCATACATTAGTATGAATCATCTATGTTCTGTACATATGGTGTAGTATACGTTCTTATCGAATCTAGTATCTGAAGAATGTAACAGAATCAAGATGAACTCACATAATGTAATACTAAAACATCATCTACTACTATATAAGATATAGTGATAGGTTGTCGTATCATCATTGCCGAGGGATGAGGGTCGGAGGACAGTCAACTTTATCTACAGCTACATAGTTTCTGCCTTGCCAGTCGAATGGCTGCATGGACTATGTCCTGATCACCATGTCGTACCATAGATTAATACAAATAGAGCTGGAGCTGGAGCCAAAATACAGAATCCAAAATACAAAATATAGAATCCAATCCCTGGGTTCTCTGTGAGAACGGATGGCTCAGAACACAACCCAAAATTCATAGAGGATACTCTGAGATCCATCTGAGTAGGACGTATACTCTGAGAGATCACCTTTATAAGAATGATATCAGTAGTGGGATTGAGTGTTGGAGGAGATACTATCAGAGTATACGTCCTACTTAGATGGGTCTCTTACCGTTACTATTTTTTTCTGACAGCATGGTAGATGTTCTCCGTCAACAGATTCTTGCTCCGAGCCAAAACTTTACCCCGGAGCTCAAGTAGACATCCTTCGTGTAGAGCTCGAGCGAGAAGTTCCTGACAGCATGGTGGTCTCCTTTGTCAAAGGATTCTTGCTCGTACCACAACTAATTATGGGACAAGCAAGAATCCTTTGACAAAGGAGACCAACATGCTGTCAGAAACCTCTCGCTCGAGCTCTACACGAAGGATGTCCACTTGAGCTCCGGGGCAAAGTTTTGGCTCGGAGCAAGAATCTGTTGACGGAGCACATCCACCATGCTGTCAGAAAAAAATAGTAATGGTGAGAGACCCATCTGAGTAGGACGTATACTCTGATAGTATCTCCTCCAACACTCAATCCCACTACTGATATCATTCTTGTAAAGGTGATCTCTCAGAGTATACGTCCTACTCAGATGTATCTCTCAGAGTATCCTCTCCGGTTGGTTGTCATATCATCATTGCCGAGGGATGAGGGTCGGAGGACAGTCAACTTCATCTACGGCTACATAGTTTTTTCCTCTCCAGTCGAATGGCTGCAGGGACTATGTCCTGATCACCATATCATAGTCTAATACAATCCAGAGATTGACACCGTACTAATTCATATATGTAGTCTAATACAAATAGTCTAATACAAAAACAACCCAATACAAATAGTCCAATACAAATAAGTTCAGTAATAGCTAATGAGAACCACGCAGCTCACGTAAATGCTCAGTGATACGATCACGCAACCACCTCGAATAAGTAGGATCGACGGCGTTAGGAGAGATGTAGTCCCTTGTAAGTGCTGCATAAATAGAACTCCCGATCTCACTAGCTACCGGTGCTAGATGAATAGAACTCCCGGTCTCACTAGCTACCGGTGCCACTTTCTCCTTAACAGTAGGAGGAGCCACCTCAGCATTCAGTGTTTCCCTCAAACGACGTGCCGCTCCTCGGGTCATGGGTGCCATCTGGTAAGATCGATATTCACAAATAATATAATTGTAACATAAGCAAGCTAACTAAAGGAACCATCATGTCGTTTGAGTATATTTTTGAAAGCAGATTAAAGACAGAAGCAAGCTAACTAAGGTTTAGTGTGTTTGTAGGTGTTAAAGTAAATGTGCATCAATGAACCAGTGAGGGTCTTTGGGTTAGTGTCTAAGTGACACTAAGTTGTGAGAGTGTGTCTTAGTATGTGTCTAAGTATAAGGTATCAATTAGTAAGGTGAGTGTTCATAGGATGAGAGTTTAGAGTGGTTAGGGTGAGGCAATTTGCCTATTAGGAGTAGGCCATCTCTCCACTATTGTGGCCTATGCAGGCCACAACCTGGCCTCCCTCTTTGAACCTGTCACTCCTTTCCTCACAACTCCCTCTTCACATTCCTCACTCATAATCTCTAACACGCTCTCAAACTCGCTCTCAAATAACCCCTAAGACATACAATCACGGATACATGATGACACTCATCTAACACACACCCTCACATGAAGACACTCAACACACTATCTAATTACACTTACTCACTCCCTCTCAACCTGACACACATAAACTCTCACTTGGCACGCCACTCATACAACTCTCACTTGCCTGTGACACCAGTACACCCAATATGACTCTATACACATGCTGCAGGACCTGTCAAGCTGACAAGCCCTTACTGCCAAGCCCTTGTAGGCAATTGGCCTGTTGCCAAAGGATTGTAGGTTTACTCACCCAACCGCAGTCCCATACAGAGCCCATGTTAATTGTTGTGCAGTCATATAGTCTAAATTATGTACATGCATACTAACACAGATACTGCCCTGCTGTATCATCGTTACCACGTTGCAGTTCAATAAAACCTGATATAACACCTGAACACATGGTTACCACGTTGTAGTTCAATGAAACCTAATATAACACATGAACACACTATTTACTACTAAAGGCTGCTGCCACTGCTGTTATGTTTATCCATACTTCCCTCTTATGCACATAGGAACTGTGGTTCTCACATCTGTTGCAGTATAGTCCAGAAACTACTATATTACAGAGCCACACACTCTATGGATATTAACCTAAAGTTATTGCCATATCCTAATATTGTACACACCCATAACACTGCCTATTGTAGCAACTGGTAGGGACCTAATGTAATATACCCATGCACACACTGCTATAGGTAGTTCAAATCTGCAGGAACGTCACTTAGGCACTGCTGCAAGCACCGCTACTACACTTTACATGGTGCAATTGGCAAAATTGCTGCTACATCAAGAAATTTTGCTACTGTAACCCCTATTCTCAAAATTTTCTATATTATTATTATTTTCCAAAATCCCTAATTATTCTAAAAATTAACTAAATATAAAAAAATTAACTGTAATTATTTTGTGTCAGTGTCATTATGTGCATGTCCCGTATTAGTGTCATTGTGTGCGTGTCTCGTGTCCAAATCTCATTGTGTGTGTCCCGTGTCAGCATTTACAAGTCTCTGTACTCGTGTGTCCTGTGTCAGTGTGTGTTTGTGTCCTGTGTTTGTTGAGAGAGAGAGAAAGAAAGAGAGAGAGAGGTTTACCAAGATTAGGGGTTGACTAAGGAGGGGGCCGACTAGAGAGGTTCGAAGAGGATCGGAGGCATCGAAGAGCAGCTGCACTGTAGGAGATGAGCCGCATCTGGGGTAGCAGGGGCGAAGAAGTTGAGGGGTCACCGGGGCGGGTGGGTCGTCGGGGGGATGGGCGGTCGCCGGGGGTCAGTTGTTCGCCGGGTGCTCGGGATAGAGGGTTTACCCTTCCCATCACCGCCGGCCCCCACCCGAAATCCTACCCCTGCCCCGAAACCCGAAACCATAAACCCTATACCTTGCCCATCACCGCTCGCCCCCGCGACAGCCGACCCACCCCCCTACGCGACAGTCGACCCACCCCCTACCGACCCGAAACCCTAAACAGAGAGAGAGAGAGAGAGAGAGAGCGATATCCCGTCGGAGAGAGCTTCGTTGGAAAATGGGGTACCCGCTAGCTCGATGGAGAGAGATAGAGAGAGAGAGAGAGAGAGATGGAAGAGAAAGAGTTTTTTGGGGGGAATAAAAAGTCTCCCCCCCCGTCGGTTCAATTTAAGTTAGGTTACAGTATTTAGCGACGGATTACCGACGGATATATCCGTCGGAAGGTAGCCGATAAGTACCAACTAGATTACCTGAACGTCCGTCGCTCGATAGACGCTAATTTAGCGTGCTATTTTTTCCATATTTTGTCGCCACAATGTGCGGCTTATTAGCGACGTACAAGAATCCGTCGCTAAAGTTTCGTCCAATTAGCGACGGATGTGCGACTGATTTTTACGCAAAAAACTAATTTTTTTTTCCATTGCTTTCTGACGGTAGCCAGTCACAAAGTAGTCGCGAGGCCGTCGCTATTGTCGACGGATACTATCCGTCGCTAAATTTTCGTCGCCAATTTACTATATTTTAGTAGTGAGTAGAGTTATCAAATCACACAATTTTAGGTGTCCAACACAAATAAGTACATATCTCGAATATAAATAGTCTCAACTAACAAAGAACAATCCGATACAACATGAAAAGTAATAATTCTAAACTATATCTAAGGCAAAATCTACTGAGCAGGATCCTCCTCAATACTCCTGTGTGCCACCCTCATATGCCTCGTAGTAGGTAGGACAGTCATCTAAATCATCTGTAATATTTTGTCAACGTATCCAGTTAGGATGTAGCGAATACGTAAACCAACAGCAGTTCCAATAAAATGATTAAAACTATAAAACTGTAAGTAGAGAGTACGATAAGTAATGAGAAATATAAAGCTACTAATATGTAATCATATCCTGACAATGGTAATATAAAGGATGAACGATGTGAAGGGTACAATGTACAAGAATGAAAAACATAGACAACATGTACGCACAGTTCAGAGAATATGACGAAAACTATAACTACAATACATACTATGTGTTTGAAATACTAGTTTCGATATATGATCGGCTTGGGAACTTGTACAATAGCTACATGGCCTGGTTAATCATGCGTGAGGTGTACGATTAACACTTACAATGTCTAACAATAACAACAGGAATTTGATCATATCTCTTACTAGGATTTCTTTCGCCCCAACTAGTACAGTGGATCCAACCATGACATGTATGATACATGAACAATATTTTATGAAACTATCATGTACAATGTCTAATGAACAAGTCGTGTACGATGTCAATATGATAACAATGACAACATCTCAAGACGGGATCCAAAAGTACCAATCCGTATGACCAACATGTCAAGAGTCAAATATAGTATCGCTAAATACAAGAATCACAGTAGATATCAAATACTGAAAACAACTATCAGAGAATGTACTCGTCTGATACCCTGAATGACTGATTAATACAGATATCCGAACCGGAGTCACGAAGTCCTATTTAGAGTAATACAGGTTATAATGTGTTCAATATATGATAATTGAAGTTTGTAATACAATCTACATGATTCTAGGTCAATCTAGATCAAAGTCAACTCTTGGTCAACTTTGGCTAACCTTTAGTCAAACTTGGCTCAAACTTAGACTATTTTGTCAATCTTCTAGTGTTGGTCAAACTTAGTCAACTAAATCAACTAGGCCGTTACCAATAATCTATGGTTTTTCTTATACCTTACTTATATGCCTACTAAACCATTACCTACCTAGGTACACTCTTGACTCACAACAAAAATCTGGGTAATAACCCTACTTACTTAGTTAGGTGTACCCTCATTACATATTCTAGGTTATCTACTATAGTAGGACCCTCTATCTATACATGTTATTATCCAATACCACATTATCTTGTACTTTTAACTATTATCTATCTCTATATAGATTCTCAAGGTAAACCCGCATTCTCATTGTCAGGTTAACCCAAAGCTCCGACCAAACTTGGTATTTTAAGGACCTAACCATAAATACATAGATGATAACTACTGATACCTCTCATGATACTCTATAACATACTTATACTATATATATATATATATATATATATATATATATATATATATATATATATATATATATATATTATATATATATATATTTTTTATATATATAAATATATATATATATATATATATATATATATATATATATATATATATATATATTGGCCCTCCCACTGGCGTTCTCTAGCTCCCGCCCTCCTTCCGCGATGGCGGCGCCCACCCCCAGCGCGCCCCCCTCGTGGGCCGTTGTGGCAGCGAAGCCGCCGGCTCAGTTCAGCTTTCCTCCCGCAGTGATGTCGGCCCCTCCCAGCCCCCCTGCCGGTGACGGCCGCTGGCGTTCTCTCCGGCTCTTGCAGGAGGACCCCACGCCGTCATCCCTCCAGTGCGGAGCTACTCCCCCTCCCTCCTCCAGTCTCCGGCGCTCTCTCCACCGGCGGTAGGCCACGCCTACCGTAGCCCGGAGGTCGAGATCCTAGTCTCCGGCGCTCTCTCAGCCGGCGGTAGCCCTCGCCCACCGTAGCTCGTTGCCTCCCCTTCACCACCCCAGTCCCCGTCCTCCCTTCCTCGCCCGAGCAACTCACCCCCACCCTCCCTCTCCTGGACGTCATTTCCCCGCCCTTCGGGCCTCTCCGGGCCACTCCTCCACTGCCGGAGCTTTCCGGATCCGGGCCGCCGAAGATCCTCGCCGGCTTGGAGGTCGCACTCCCCCACCTCTCCCACTCCCCCACCCGAGGTCGGGCCACCTCCCTCCCCCTCCGGCCTCCTTGGCCGGAGCCCCCGGACCATCTGCTCCGGGCTGCGTGCCCTCTCCCCGGGCTGCGAGCCCCTTCGGGCCGTGCGCCCAACGCATCGGGCAGTCTACCTGACCCTACCCCCCTCGGGCCCAACGCATCATTTTTCCGCCCTCGGGTCACGTGCACTTGGGCCCAGCCCCATTTGGATTTTTAATTTCATTTCAAAATTCAAATTTTCTTCTATTCTAAAAAAAAAATCAGAATCAGGGCTGAATACCCTCACCCCCACCATGGCCCACTCCCCCTCATTTCCATATTTCGAAATTAGGTTTTGAAATTTCGAAATTTCAGTCTTTGAAATTTTGCAATTTCAGTTTTTGTAATTTCAAAATTTCCATTTCGAAATTTCAGTTTTTGTCATTTCGAAATTTCAAAATTTCGGTTCTGAAATTTTGTAATCTCGATTCTGAACCTGCTATATTTTCTACCTTGTCTATCAGGGCCCGTTTTGTGTTTTTCAGTCCTGCACTCGCTTGTAATGCTCTTTCTGAGCTATCCTTTATTTCAATAAAATTTCTTTTGTTTAATATATATATATATATATATATATATATATATAAATAAAAAAATGATATATATATATATATATATATATATATATATATATATATATATATATATATATATATATATATCAAGTTGAATCCCCTACAGCCATGTGCAATGGTACACATGATAACTCTAATGCAAATCCCCATTTCTGATACACTCCCAAATTCCTCTAATAACTCTAACCCCATCTCATGCTCACATGCCTCTCGTTAAATGGAAATTGCGAAGAACCCAGGGCCAAAAACTCTTAACACAGGACCCCTCAAACTCTGAGATCAACTCAAAGCCTAAGCTAAAACCAATGTCCATTCAAGGCTACAACCATGCACAATGGTACACATGATAACTCTAATGCAAATCCCCATTTCTGATACACTCCCAAATTCCGCTAATAACTCTAACCCCATCTCATGCTCACATGCCTCTAGTTAAATGGAAATTGCCAAGAACCCAGGGCCAAAAACTTTGAACACATGACCCCTCAAACTCTGAGATCAACTCAAAGCCTAAGCTAAAACCAATGGCCACTCAAGGCTTTGCTCTGTTGCCATAAGCTGCTAATGCCTAGGCTACTGCTATGCATTTGCTAGCAAATGCAGAGCCAACATGGCTGCTGCATACTTTTTGGAAGCAGTCCCCTCTCTAACCAAGCCACCTACCCAATCCAAGACCAAATCTGAAACCAACTCAACCTCTAAAACTAACTGATACTATGCAACCTACTAACAACCACATCCTAACATTCTAATTCATTCAATCCTACTAGTATACTAACATACCTCAAACTGATACATTGCTAACTGTCTATCATTCACATGAACTAACAACCCCAAGTCATCATAACCCGACACTCCCACTCAAATCTCCGATACAAGCATAACACACACACATATAATATATATATATATATATATATATATATATATATATACACATTAATTTTACTATGTACACTAACATATGATACTCTTAACCTCTCCAAAGCTATCCATCCAACTGATACTTCAACATCCTTCTTCATTCTACCTATCAACTTACATCTATACACACACATCTCTATTCAAACCACATGACACACACAACATACACTTGCATTGCAAGTCAGACCCCTCCGATCCTGTAGTCCTATTTAACACACACACATAGGTATATGATCCACACACACTTGCTGCCAACTAAAATCCCCAAAACATATCACAACCCACATCCACTAATCCCACACATCCTCAAGCCAAACAAACTGGAAAAAGAAAGAAGAGGGTTTGTGTGTGTCAAATGTGGGTACACAGGTGTCGAAAGAGTTTATCTACAAACCAGTGTCAACCCAGTGTCCCAAAACGTGTCCAACCTATGTCAAAGTTGTGTCGAAACACAAGTGTCGAACCCGTGTCAGAGACATTTGCAGTGCATAGTGTGTCGTGCTTTATAGGACACGATACGTGCAAGCTCGTGTCTCATGGTCGTGTCTACAGGTAGGGTAGGTGTAGGGCTATGTGTCAAACTATCACATTCCAGAACAGAATTCTGGAGAGCGGAGGACAAATACAGCCAGCTACGTATATTGAAGTGCAACACACCTCACAATACGGTCACGGTTGTCTAGATGAATGAGGGTTAAACTACAATCCATCAGTCTCTATGGTCAAGAACAAGCCTAGTGTCTCAATCTCAAGCAAGCAAATAAATGTACAAGATATTAGATCATCAGATATACATAGTAAGGCATCCCAAACATTACATATTCAGATGATCAAAAAGCTAGTCATACAAAATATGAAGACTAGCAAGATTTTAAGTCATACATGATCAACCCTAGGATTTGTCAATCATGTTATAGCCCTTAGGCAGACAGAAATTAAGTTTCAACACGAGCTAACACTTGCTCGGCGGCTAAACGTCTCAAAAGAATAATTTATAAGAGAGTGGGAGAGCAAAATATGAAACCCATTCGTTGCCTGAATTACGTCTGGTGTTCACCATCTGGCTGGAAGGCAGGTAGATCCTCTGGTGCTATTCCGAAATCTAGCCATACAAAACCAGTTGGCTTAGAACCCAAAAGAGCAAGTGCTACAAGGGAGGCTTCACTTTGGAACTAAAACCAACAGGTTAATAAACAGAAGATATAAATAAATGATAATGATTAAGTAACAAGAAGACATGATTAGAAAGATAGGATGACAATGATAAGATAACTAAGAAACTATTCCGGAAACCAAGTTACAACCCGTAAACCAAACAAGGACCGGGGTTGTAACCCTTCACCTGAACAGAACTTAGTCCTTTACCATTTATCGACAAGAGTAAAGCATAAACAATAATGCACTGAAGTAACCATATACTGGTACTGTCTAGAAAAGACTAGACACCATATATCAATCACGGCCAAGCAAGAGTACGGCTTAATACTTTAACTAACTAGGGTTGTCACAAGCCTAGTTACTACAAGATGCAATGAGATGTTCCCACAGTCACAAGTCCTACAGCAATCCAGGTTATCCAGGCACGGTGATTTACTAGAGTTACAAGAATTATTAGGTGACTTGGAGTGCAACACATGACAGTGTGCTTTAGTACTTAATTTTAAGAAGTGCTCCACATGACAGTGGACGAAAAATGTGCCCTACTCGTCGGCAGGCTACAACTCCCTCAGGTGTGGTCGGGATAACGGGATCTCCTGTAACTGGAAAAATCCCTCCGTATGAACTGCTTGACCAATCTAGTCATTAACCTAGTCAGATTCATTATGAATCTCAGACCGTGGTAATCAGGAATCTATGTCCTAGACCTGATGTAAGATGAGACATGTAGCTTGTACAGGCACAATCAAGAAAATCAACCACGGTATCAAGACAAGAGTTACTTAGCAAGTCAGGGTAGCTGTCGCAACAGCGTTTCAAGATTATCATGTCATGTCAGGTTACTTGTTACTGGTCAAGATTACTTGTCTGGAGTGCGCCTCGACGTACCACTGTCAAGATTATCGAGAAGGATTCATGCCATCATGTCGTGTTCATGTCAAGAGTTATCAATTTATCACATGTATATAACCAAAACACATAAACAGTTGCAAGAACAAGGAAACTGCATGGAGGTAGGTGCATCATGATGGGCGCTTAGGCATGGATGGGCGCCTGAACACAAATAGGCGCCAGGGCCAAGATAGCGCATGGCTGAGTCTATGCGCATGGTCCAGGGGCGCTGGATCATCGTAGGCGCTAGGGCCAACATGGGCGCCTGGGCCTTGATGACCAGAGGAGAGGGGCGCATCACACTGGGCGCCTAAGCACCCGTGAGCGCAAGAGACAGGGGGTTCCAGAGCGCACATGGCGCCTGGGCCAGACTGGGCACATCATATTAGCTCCTAAGCACCGTGAGCGCAAGGGGCAAGGTGCGCCAGATCATGTCGGGGCGCCTAAACCAGGGGAGGTGCCAAGGCCAAAATTTGGCGCCTGGACCAACATGGCGTCGAAAACTATTCTTCTTCTCCAAACAACAAAGAAGAACCCATGGAGAACCAAAACTTCAAGGCTCGATAAATCCATCAAAATAAGTCGTAATCAAGACTTCCAAGGGTCTAAATGGAGTAGAATAAAATTCTCTACAATATAGAACCATTAGAATTCTGAAATAATAAGGTTTGGTAGATCAAAAACAAGAAAAACAAAAAATAATATAAACTTAGATCTACACAAATTCATCCATTAAAACCAAAAGTGCCAAGTCCTAAAGAGTTTTAGGATCAAGTAAGGAAGAGGTTAGAACAATAAAACGGGAGATCCATTATGAAGCAAGTTTGCACTTGCGTAAGGTTCTCTGGTGGGTGGGGAGAAGTAATGTAGAAGAAGAATAAGTAAATAAAGAAGAGTAATAAAGAGAGAGAGAGAGAGAGAGAGAGAGAGAGAGAGAGAGAGAGAGAGGGAGAGGAGTTGGTTTAAATAGGAAGTTTACCATAATGAACCAACTCAAACCAAACCAAGACAACATGAACCAAAACAAACCAAGTCAAGCCAAGATTAAACCAAGACTAGGCTAAACAGGACAAGTCAAAACACGAGTCACCTGACAAACGTCAGAATCTGTACAAGTATACTGAAAATACGTATAACGGAAAACGGGAGTGACAACTCTATCTACCTTAAAAGAATTCCGTCCTCGAAATTTAATCAAGGGGCTAGAGGTGTCGGGGCAAGCTTACTAATCACTAGCAATTTACTGCTAGTAGTCAATCAAGCAATCATTCATGCAAGCAAGAAATTAAAAGCATAAGGCATAAGAAGGACATTATACCTTATGAGTCAAAATAGGTATGGATATCGTGATTGGAAATCATTCTCACGTTCTCAAGTTGACTCACCCAAAGAGTGATGACCCCAAGCAACATATACTAAACTAATAGTCTTGTTCTTGAGTACATTCTTCCTTCGGTCCAATATGGATACAGGCCTTTCCTTATACGAAATATTGGTACCAACAACCAATTCCGAATGATCAAGGATATGGCTCAGATCCGGGATGTACAGTCGCAATTAGAATACATGGAATACGTCGTGTACCTCACGTAATGACGATAGAAGAGCGAGACGATATAACACATCACCTACTCGGTCAAGAATATCAAATGACCCTATATACCTAGGACTAAGCTTTCCCTGTGCGCCGAATTGAATGATGCCACGGGTAGACGAGATCCTAAGGAATACCTGGTCGCCGAGAGAAAACTCAAGAGGATGTCGATGAGAATCGGCCCAATGGCGCTGACGATCTTGTGCAACTCGAAGATGATCTCTGACTTATCTGACCACCTCAATAGTCTACGTAACCATCTCTGGACCAAGCATCTGTCTCTCGCCTATATCATCCCAAGTAAAGGTGATCTGCATTTCCTGCCATATAGTGCCTCAAACGGTGCCATCTGGATACTGGTCTAAAAACTGTTATTGCATAAAAACTCTACCAAGTTGTAACTCCCCTCCAGGATTTTCAAAAATTATTTATTTATTATATTTTGATATATTTTGTTTCGAAATAAAATTCTCTTTGAAAAGTATAAACCTTATTTTCTATTGTTTTTGTATTTCGACAACTAGTTTAAGATTTATATTTCAAAAATACTTGGTTATTAATGTTTTGACGTTCTAAAAAGATTGGCTTTAAAAATTGTTTTGTAAGAATTAAATATTCTTGGAAATGAAAAAAATTTACCATCTAGTTTTAAAAATAAGAAGTTATGTTATTATAACATTAAGTGCTATTTTAAAATCATTATCTTGATCTCTTATTTGATTGCGAATTTGAATTTATACGACTTAAGTTATTGATAATATAAAAGGCTATTTTAAATTATTGTAGTAATAATTATTTGACTAAGATTCCAATGTATATGAATTAAACTATTTAACAATATCAAATATATTTTAAATATTATTATCATGATCAATTATATGATTGCGAGTAGATTAATTTTCACTTAAAAGTTTATTTGAATTCTAAATGAAGAAGATGATTTATCTTAGAAATCCTTTTCGACCCAGAGCCATAACCGACTATCCTCATTTATATATCCATAAGCCACTTGCCTATGTATCGGCTACATTCAAATTCTCGAATCTAAGCAAACAACATTTAGACTTGATTTGCTCTTATCCATGCTTAGCCTCACCCATAGAAATAGGTGTATATGACCAACTGTATTCCTTCTTCCAAACCTCTCTTAGCCGCCAGCCCCCAACCTAACAGCCGTGCCACCATCATCGTCATCCCTGACTCCACAACCATCAGCCTCGCCACCATTGCCAATACCACGACACCCGGCCACCATCAAACTGTCCCATGTTCCTGCCACCATCGGCAATGCCAGCAACCCATCCCCACCATCACGACATACCCCCGACCAGAGCCATTCCCTCCCTGCCGAACATCCATCTCCACCACTAATCACCCATCAACCATTGTCACACATCACCAACAACACAGCCACCATCAAGCAATATCGTGTCCGGACCCGTGCGTCCATGTCCAAACCCATCTTATTCCACCAATACAAAACAATCACCGTGTCCGTGTCGACAGGCCGACACGGATGTCCCAATCCCACAACCACCAGCACTTACCAGCCAACGGCCAACCACGAGGGGCGCCCGCTCGGTTCCAGCCGTCGCCGTCCACGAATACCCATAGCCCTGCCTCGTTGAGCCGGTGCCCGAGTCTCCGGCCTGTCCGGTTCCTTCGTGCCTCCAGATCTGGAGCCAGCGCACCTCCGGCGGGATCGATTCCACCGTCGCCGGCGAGACCCCATCCCGAATCGACCGATTCTAACCTCCACGCCAGCCTAGCCCGTCGTTCTCCGTCGACGCCGGCGCATACGAGCCAGCACTGGTGGACAGCTCGCGATGCCGCGTCCATCTCGCCGCCTCTGATGAATACCAGTGAGCCACACCATCGCGCGCCGGGCCGACTGGCCAGCGCCTCCACGAGCCCCCTTCTGCCATGCTGCCGACCGGACCGGAGCCGAGGGCCTCCATGACGGTGCCATCCGCCATCAGGATCGCCGTGGGCCCTAATCCTGCGCTTCCGAAGCCGAGCGCCGCCGGTGGCCGAGCCGGGCCCGTACCCCGAGAGCCTCAGGTGAGCCTTCCTCTCTCTTTCCTCGCTCTCTCTCTCTCGAATCTCTCTCTCCCCCTACTCTCTCTCTGAAGTCTCTCGAACCCCTTCTTCTATTCTCTCTCTCTCTCTCTCTCTCTCTGTCCCTTCTGTTTTGTTCTCACCCCTTCTTTATTTAGTTTGTTCTTTTTCATTTTATTACTTTTAAAGTGTTATATTGGATGAGGGAACATCAACTTAGATGCATTGCCATCATTAGTTGTTATTATTATATATTGTTATTATTTATTTTACATACAGTATGTTATTACTATTACTATTATTGTACCTTATACAAGTATACATGTATATACATATGTATTATGTTAGGAGTATTATTATTATTAGCGTTAGTTATTTGTTTATTAAATAAATACATAAATAATATTTTCCAAAAAAATATATTATGGGTTTAGCCATACAAATGATTTCCTTGGCTTTCAAAGTATTTTAACTAAAATTATTTAACTAGAAAAATATAGTTTTCTAGTACTATAAATATTTTTTAAAGTTATATATATACATTTATTTATTAATACCAATTCTCTTTAATTTCTATCTTGATCGGGACTAGTCGTAAGTTCTAATTTCTTGTGATTCTGACTACTATATATTGACCCTAGGCTAATCGAACCATTCCAGACTGGATGGAATAATCCGTTCCATCATTGGAGGTCGACTTGCGTAGTTATGACCTTCGCGACTACCTTGGACCCAGCGAGAATATCGGTTTCACCAGCAAAGGACCACATGCAAGTATACTTTCTGATTGCTTTCTGATTCATAGTAGTCTTTTCATTTTATGTCTATATATATATCTTGTTGCTTGTTGACACGCTTGTCACACAGAGTAGTCGGGAGGGAAAATATCTTAGTATACATGTAGACTACCCAGAACTATCCCCCGTGTCTTTCGTGAATGATAGCAGCTGCACACGACACGTGCAGTGAGCCGTATTTACCCCCTAGCCGTTCACATGTTGAAAATGATATTTTACACCACCTAGGTAGATGTCTTTTATTTTTTCCTTTACTTCTCTATCGTGCTATGTCATCAGTTGTTTACCAGTTTTTATCTCTCATATGTTATTTTCATGTCTTGTAAATTCTAATATGTTTTCGTATTGTCGTCGGTTTGTGTACTTGTTCCATTCCTGACTGGAAATCAACATTTTTCAGGTTAACTGTAGCTTCACTTAGCTTTGGAAAGATTCGGGTGTACTTGCAGACATAAACCTAGAAATAGATAGCAGTTGTATAATTTCCATTAAATGTGAAAACTTTGTATTTCCTTTAATTTTAAAATATTATAAATGTTGTAATAATTCTAAATTTGTGAATGAGCAATAATGTTTATTTTGAGCATTTATTTCTTGCGGGCTTGACAGCGTTCTACCGTCGACTCTGCGGCGTAGGCTGGCTTGGACACGTCTCGTATCCGAAAAGCGGGTGCGGGTCGTGACAAGTTTTTGTGGTGGCCCATGCAGGTCCGTCTTTGCAAAAGATTGTGAACTCGTGATAGTACTTAAGTTAGTCGTACTATTGTGAGCCTGCGACTAGAAAGTGCTCATTCACATTAGGAATAATTTGAATTTAGGAGAATGAATAGGAATAGGAGTCCTTAATTTAATTTGAATGTCAGGTAGCTAAGGTTGCTAGATAGGCCATATAATTCAGATAGGAATTTATCGAATTCTACACCTGTTTACTAACTGGAGGAAATTTTCTAGAAAGATGTACCTTTGAGTTTCTACATGATGGTAGACTCTAAGGTGGGTAGACGCCTGTAACTTAGGACCCCTTGGATTCAACTACTAATATTGATTATTTGTGCAAAATTTCTTTTTAGCCCCTTTAGATATCACCCTCATGCCATGTAGGTATGTAATGCTTATTTATTTCACATTTTGCCATAATAAACTATTTTATAATTTCTGATTCTGTTGTCACATAGGAATCTCGAGTTAGTTGTTGACTTAAAGTCTTCTCTCAATCGCTAGAATGTACGTATAATAAGGATTGTAATGTTCATGTTATCTCCAGCCATTTTTCGATCGTTTTACTTATAATTTCTATTCCTAATCATTCGTACCATTTTACTTTCTTCCTCTAAATTATCACCATAAGACCTACATTGCTTATTTTTTATTTTTATTTTTTTATCTATAAGTTATTATATTTCCTAAAGGTCAGTATTTTATCTCCACCCATGGTGTTTGAGCCTAACATGATCAAACTATCCATATATTTATCCTACAAAATTCAATATATATATATATATATAATATATATATATATATATATATATATATATATATATATATATATATATATATAATACTCTTGAATCTTGAACAATAGGGAACTAGAAATTTATATTTATATATATATATATATATATATATATATATATATTTTTTTTATTTTTATATATATATATATATATATATATATATATATTTCCTTTCTTGTCTTTGATCATTTTTCTTCTACTCCATCATCTGATTTTCAAATTGATTTTCGAGAACAGATATTTACATTTTCTATAATGATCAACTTGTTGGGATTCTAGAAAGCTCCTTTGAAATTCATGAATATAGTTGGAATAATCGTCGATGACTCGTGATGGCAAGACAGCAGCGCACTGTCGCCGTTTATTTGAGTTATGGCAACTGCGGGTTCATTGCAGCCAGCATCGTACTGGCGAGGCATGACCCCTAAGTTGAATTAATTCCAGATAAGAATGAGGGATCGAACATTATTTAAATTATTTTTTGGTTGTCATATCTAATCTTCGAGTTGTTATGTCAAGAATAGATAGAGTTGATAGGGTAATCGTTACCGTATCATTGCTTGAGTTGTAGAACCAAGAGTTTACTGCAGCCAGATGTACACTGGCGAGGCATAAAATCTTGGTGAAACAACTTCAAAATATGCGTACGGTTTTCGAATACCATAGAGACTACGTCTTATTGGCATATAACTATTAAGTTTTTAATCGGTTTGTGCTTATTCCTAGCCACAGTCCTCCCGATAAACCGGTAATTCTCTCTTCCTTTCTTATCCTTCTATTTTTCAGATTGTCATCTTTTAATGTAATTTCGACTGGATTCCTAAACTCATCTATATTTTAATTCCAAACTCATGCCTAAATAATTGGAGATAAATATTTTAAGCATTTGGATTTGATCGTTCTTGAACAATTTCGATCACTACTAGACTACCTTTATTCGATCGAGTCAACCCGCATCTTCCTAGATTTTGATTCTGTAATCGTTTCCTTAAAACTTTGAGGGCGTGACTTTCTAAGATGGATAGATTTGCAGGACTACTTTTCGATTTGCAATCCTTATATTCCTAACTATTTATTTAAGTTGAATATTATTTGTTATTTATGTATCTCAAAAACTAATTAAATTTATTGTGAAATGCTACTTATTTTTAAAATATATATATGTTCTCAATTTTTTTGAATATGTTGTTCAAACATTGATTTCTAAAATAGTGGTACAGGTTTTCCATTAAATGTTTAAATAAGATTTTGAAGTATATATATATATATATATATATATATATATATATATATATATATATATATATATATATATATATATATATATATATGTGTGTGTGAAAGCAACTTGATGATATCCTTATATTCGAATCAAAAGGATGGCTAATGATTCTATCTATACTTTATTACCTTTGTTAAAATGTTTCCTATTATCTTTTGCTTATTCAGTTTAAATTCAAGGACAAATTTATTTCTAAGGTGGGTAGATTTGTAACTCCCCTCCCGAATTTTTAAAATTATTTATTTATTATATTTTGTTTCGAAATAAAATTCTCTTTGAAAAGTATAAACCTTATTTCTATTGTTTTTGTATTTCGACAACTAGTTTAAGATTTATATTTCAAAAATACTTGGTTATTAATCTTTTGACGTTCTAAAAAGATTGGCTTTAAAAATTGTTTTGCAAGAATTAAATATTCTTGGAAATGAAAAAAAATTACCATCTAGTTTTAAAAATAAGAAGTTATGTTATTATAACGTTAAGTGCTATTTTAAAATCATTATCTTGATATCTTATTTGATTGAGGATTTGAATTTATACGACTTAAGTTATTGATAATATAAAAGGCTATTTTAAATTATTGTAGTAATAATTATTTGACTAAGATTCCAATGTATATGAATTAAACTATTTAACAATATCAAATATATTTTAAATATTATTATCGTGATCAGTTATATGATTGCGAGTAGATTAATTTTCACTTAAAAGTTTATTTGAATTCTAAATGAAGAAGATGATTTATCTTAGAAATCCTTTTCGACCCAGAGCCATAACCGACTATCCTCGTTTATATATCCATAAGCCACTTGCCTATGTATCAGTTACATTCAAATTCTCGAATCTAAGCAAACAACATTTAGACTTGATTTGCTCTTATCCATGCTTAGCCTCACCCATAGAAATAGGTGTATATGACCAACTGTATTCCTTTTTCCAAACCTCTCTTAGCTGCCAGCCCCCAACCTAGCAGCCGTGCCACCATCATCGTCATCCCTGACTCCACAACCATCAGCCTCGCCACCATTTCCAATACCACGACACCCGGCCACCATTAAACCGTCCCATGTTTTTGCCACCATCGGCAATGCCAGCAACCCATCCCCACCATCACGATATATCCCCGACCAGAGCCATCCCCTCCCTGTCGAACATCCATCTCCACCACCAATCACCCATCAACCATTGTCACACATCACCAATAACACAGCCACCATTAAGCAATACCGTGTCCGGACCCGTGCGTCCGTGTCCAAACCCATCTTATTCCACCAATACAAAACAATCACCGTGTCCGTGTCGACAGGCCGACACGGACGTCCCAATCCCACAACCACCAGCACTTACCAGCCAACGTCCAACCACGAGGAGCGCCCGCTCGGTTCCAGCCAACGCCGTCGCCGTCCACGAATACCTACAGCCCTGCCTCGTCGAGCCGGTGCCCGAGTCTCCGGCCTGTCCGGTTTCTTCGTGCCTCCAGATCTGGAGCCAGCGTACCTCCGGCGGGATCGATTCCACCGTCGCCGGCGAGACCCCATCCCGAATCGACCGATGCTAACCTCTATGCCAGCCCAGCCCATCGTTCTCCGTCGACGCCGGCGCACGCAAGCCTGCGCCGGTGGACAGCTCGCGATGCCGCGTCCATCTCGCCGCCTCCGATGAACACCAGCGAGCCACACCATCACGCGCCAGGCCGACTGGCCAGCACCTCCGGGAGCCCCCTCCTGCCGTGCTGCCGACCGGACCGGAGCCAAGGGTCTCTATGACGGTGCCATCCGCCGTTAGGATCGCCGTGGGCCCTAATCCTGTGCTTCCGAAGCCGAGCGCCGTCGGTGGTCGAGCCGAGCCCGCACCTCGCGAGCCTCATGTGAGCCTTCCTCTCTCTTCCCTCGCTCTCTCTCTCTCTCGAATCTCTCTCTCCCCCTGCTCTCTCTCCAAAGTCTCTCGAACCCCTTCTTCTATTCTTTCTCTCTCTCTTACTCTGTCCCTTCTGTTCTGTTCTCACCCCTTCTTTATTTAGTTTGTTCTTTTTCATTTTATTACTTTTAAAGTGTTATATTGGATGAGGGAACATCAGCTTAGATGCATTGCCATCATTAGTTGTTATTATTATTATTATATATTGTTATTATTTATTTTACATACAGTATGTTATTACTATTACTATTATTGTACCATATACAAGTATACATGTATATACATATGTATTGTGTTAGGAGTATTATTATTATTAGCGTTAGTTATTTGTTTATTAAATAAATACATAAATAATATTTTCCAAAAAAATATATTATGGGTTTAGCCATACAAATGATTTCCTGGGCTTTCAAAGTATTTTAACTAAAATTATTTAACTAGCAAAATATAGTTTTCTAGTACTATAAATATTTTCTAAAGTTATATATATACATTTATTTATTAATACAAATTCTCTTTATTTCTATCTTGATCGGGACTAGTCGTAAGTTCTAATTTCTTATGATTTTGACCACTATATATTGACCCTAGGCTAATCGAACCATTCCAGACTCGATGGAATAATCCGTTCCATCATTGGGGGTCGACTTGCGTAGTTATGACCTCCGCGACTACCTTGGACCCAACGAGAATATCGGTTTCACCAGCAAAGGACCACAGGCAAGTACACTTTCTGATTGCTTTCCGATTCATAGTAGTCTTTTCATTTCATATCTATACATATATCTTGTTGCTTGTTGACACGCTCGTCACACGGAGTAGTCGGGAGGAGAAATATCTTAGTATACATGTGGACTACCCAGAACTATCCCCCGTGTCTTTCGTGAATGATAGCAGCTGCACATGACACGTGCAGTGAGCCGTATTTACTCCCTAGCCGTTCATATGTTGAAAATAATATTTCACACCACCTAGGTAGATGTCTTTTATTTTTCCTTTACTTCTCTATCGTGCTATGTCATCAGTTGTTTACCAGTTTTTATCTCTCATATGTTATTTTTATGTCTTGTAAATTCTATTGTATTTTCGTATTGTCGTCGGTTTGTGTACTTGCTCCATTCCTGACTGGAAACCAACATTTTTCAGGTTAGCTGTGGCTTCACTTAGCTTTGGGGAGATTCGGGTGTACTTGCAGACAGAAACCTAGAAATAGATAGCAGTTGTATAATTTCCATTAAATGTAAAAACTTTGTATTTCCTTTAATTTTAAAAGTTGTAATAATTCTAGATTTGTGAATGAGCAATAATGTTTATTTGAGCATTTATTTCTTGCGGACTTGACAGCGTTCTACCGCCGACTCTGCGGTGTAGGCTGGCTTGGACACGTCTCGTATCCGAAAAGCGGGTGCGGGCCGTGACACAAGTGCAGGTGATCTTTCCATATACCACCAAAGTCAAGTATACAGTATCGTAACATATCTTCAAGAGTTTGAATTGTGCGCTCCGACTGACCATCTATCTACGGATGATAATCTAAACTAAAATTGAGACGAGTCCCTAAACTCTTTTGAAGTCTCCGTCAAAAGTGCGATATATACCCTGAATCTCTGTCTGATATAATACTGACTGACACTCCATGTAATCTGACGATCTGCCTGGGGTACATCTCTGCTAGCTGATCTGTCGACTAACCAATTCTGAAAGAGAGAAAACAAGCTACCTTGGTGAGTCTGTCAACTATAATCCAGATAGCATCTCTCCGAGCGGGGGACTTAGGTAACCCAGTTACAAAATCCATGGTAATATGCTCCCATTTCCATTCCAGGATCGGTAAAGGTTGAAGAAGTCCAGCTGGTCTCTGATGTTCAGCTTTAACTTGTTGGCAAACTAAACAACGAGAGATAAACCGAGCTATCTCCTTCTTTATGCAATTCCACCAGAAATGTTAATAGATATCATGATACATCTTCGTGCCACCATGTAGCACCCAGTTTTCCGAATAAGGGTAATTTTGAAATTTTGTGTTTATAATTATTTTAATAATAATATTTAATTTATGATATGATTTTTGGTGATTTTAAATAATTTTAAAATTATTTAAATCAATGACTTGTGGTTTTGACGTTTTGCTAGTGAAATCCTAGAGACTGTTTGACCTAGAGCCTAACCATATGATTATGATATTTTAATGTCATTTTTGGCCTAAAAATATTTTTGCATTTGACCTCTTTGAATTATTTTGATATTATTTTATTATTTATGATATTGTTTTGGGGTTATTTGAGTCGGGTTCGAATTTCAACTCAATCCGACTTGAAACGGGGACCCGGGGGTAGTTTGACTCTAGTGGGACCCACACACTAGTTAGACATGGCCCACATGATATTAATTTTAGTCCACATGATAGAAATATTTTAGTTAGAGGTTAGACTAATTATTATGGATAAGGTTAGTGTGATTAGAGACTTTAGAATGACTAGTTTAGCCCCAACCAATTAGCCCTTTCCTAATACTCATAGAATAGGTTAGTGGGAGCATTTTGGACCTTACCATAATAGGACAAATAGCCCCATATGGCCAGCCACTTTGGGAGAGGATAGGCTCAAGTTCATTTCATTATTCTCATCCACACTCTCTCTCTTGTTCTTCCCCAAATTCATAGAGAGCAATTCCTAGCAATTTCTCCACCAAATCATTCCATTTCACCACCAAATCTTCTTCTTTCCTTCTCTATTCTAGCCAAGGAGGAAGCTACCCAAGTTTGGGAGGATTCGGAGCTCGTTCGTGTCCTTTTGGAATCTCTACGTGTCGGTGTCGCTCCGGGAAGGCTTTTCTTCGATTCGATCTACCGGGAGGTATAAATCCCTTCTCCTTTTCATTTTCTCATGCATATAGGTCTATTTTGAACCCATAGGAATGACCCCATAGTTTTATCTCTATTTTTGTCCATTTCGTGTCCATTTGGAGGTCATAGGAGTGTACTTTGTGTTGTGGTTGTGTCCATGTAGGAAAATCTCAAATTTGGACACACTATGTGTTGTTGTTATGTATGAATGAATTATTACATGTTTAATCTCATATTTTTGTATTGGAGATGTGTTCTATAGTGTCTCATATATACATATTAGTGTAGAGAGTGAGTTCTTGATATATTATGTTATATACTTGTGTTCTTTTGTCTCAAACTACCTAAATTCGTCATGATTTTTATCCACGTTTTTAATTTCAGCCCTAACTTAGAAATCTCATAACTTTTAGCTCAAAGCTCAGTTTAGTCTTCCATTTTTTTTAAAAGAAGCGTATTGAAGTTAGCTTTCCAAAAACATGTATTAATAGGCCTAATTATTTCTGTAACTGTCTGGAGAATTATTTGAGTGTCAGCTGTACGAAAGACAAACGCGTTCTCGGTGTTTTCGCGATTCCGGGAGTTTCCGAAAACGAAAACGCGATCCGTTTAAAGTTTTGGAAAGCTAACACATAGATATATAACATACTTTAATCCTAAATTTTAATTCATACTGAGATGGTAAAGTATTGATTATTAGTAGGAGTTACTATTCGGCATATGCATTTTGTGCACCCTTGTGTGTAATATAATGTTCTATTTGATTTTAACCCATGTTAATGTATATACATTATGTAATTAAATAGAGAATACAAGCATGAGTAATTGGTTAAATAAATGATGTATGAGGTGTAAGTATCCTATCTAATGTAAGCATGCATAAGTATGGCTTGTAATGAATATGTAGGTTCCATAGTATGTAATGTATGGTGCATATAGTGGTACAAGAGAATAATGAATGATAAATGAATGCAAGTATGAATGTAATGTAATAATAGATGTAATATATGTAATATACAAGTTAATGAGATGTAATATTCTATGTTAACACAAATCCTATATTACCTCATGTACCCCCTTATACTATGTTGACACTATCACACTTGACATATTATTCACTTACACTTTGACACTCTTTGATATATATACACTATGTATACCCATTTAACCCTCACTTGCCCCTTTGCCATGTTCACATACACACACATAGCCTCTTAAATAAGTATTTATGAATATAGTTAACTTAGCTATGTATGTATATTATATATATGTTAGCATATTGTGTTGTAATATATAAGTTTATATAACCATTTGAAATGTCATGATTATAGACCTAATGTTGAATACCAATATATGTATGTGTATATATGTGTAGACATATATAGCTTAAAGTAATAGATTACCTAGTGTATATCCAATGTGAATTCTTGCCTATTTGAGTATTGAATAATTGCATGCTATATAGTGTTGGGTGTATGTTGGCTTGTATAGCCTTGTATTGATGTGTGCTTGCTAGGATAGTCTTGGTTAGGCCTAGTAAGACTTGCTGGGTTAGGTCATGACCTAGTTTGACCTAGTTTGACTAGTGCAGTTGACCAGAGTTGACCAAGGGTTGACTTTGGCCTAGTTTGACCTAGATTCATGTAGAATGTATTGTAGTACTTTATATTACCCTTCTGGACATGTTTTGACTTGTGCTGTTCTAATTAGGAGCCAGACACCTCTCCTCGGACAGTATCTTTATCTTGGATATTCAGATATCAGGCGAGTACATTCTCTGATAGTTCTCTCATTTATTTGTTAATTACTGTATTTCAGTTCTAGTTAGTTGTATGCGATTCTCTGTTACAACACGTGTGGATATTACTGGATTCATGTATACGACACACATTTATTTTCTGGCCTCTATTACTAGTATCATCATTTTCGGCTTCTATTACTGGAATCACCAGCTGGAATCATTTACTGAAATCATTTACTGGAATCATTTACTGGTATCATTATATTTTGGCTGGACTCATCTTGAATCATTGTGTCGAAATTCTGGATTCACTTGCTGGGAGGGGAAATACTAGAGTAAGACATGTAGACATACCCCATTACTGGAATCACCCCTACTGGAATCTACTGGAATGATAGCCATCTCTCGCCTGATCAGTGAGAGGTGTGTCAGATTACCCACAGCCGTTTACATGTCGATCTCGGTATTTTAAAACACACTGTCGGAGTATAGGCTGGACTCACCATGGAATCATTGATCACTATAACTGGAATCGTTCCTTACTGGATTCATCTTGTATTAGATTCATCTTGTACTGGACTTACATTGGAGTTACACTGGTCTATATTGTTGTCTGGACTTCATATCATATTACCCTGGTTCAGCTAGTTCTATTTTTACAGACTTCATTGCTATGATTCTTCTCTTATTTAGTTATTTACTTTCCTTGCACCTTATCTGTCTTTCTTACCATCACCTGAATATAAACTGTCATTTTTATCAATACAACTGCCTATAACTGCTTTATAGTTCTCTGTCATTTACTTGGGTTTTCTAGATGAGATGTGCTCGTTCCTGTCCTGACTGGACCTGTTGATAAATTTTACAGATAGCTTGGAGGTTGCCTGCTAGCCTAGAGGAGACACACTAGAGGTTGTTTAGATAGTTATTTCATTTGTCTGGAGTTGTATTTACTTTATGGATTATTGTATTTGAGTTGAGGTGTATTTCTGAGTTTTTGTATCTTAGACACTTAGACTTCTATCTCCTGTATCTCTTTGGATTTTATGTTTATTTATCTTTATCATGCTCTACCTTAGATGTGATTGAGACTGTATCTGCTTAGCATTATATTGTTAGATGATGTGACCTAGGACAGCGTTCTACCGCCGATACTGCGGCGTAGGCTGGGCGTTGTTACGTTCTCGTACCCAAACAGTGGGTACGGGTCGTGAGACGTTTTTAGTGGTGGCCCATGCAGGTCGAGTTATGTAGTGGTATTCGAACTTGAGTACCACTACAGCCTGCAGTAGGAATAGGATATATCTTGAAGGTACTCAATCACAGTTAGGAACCCTTGAGAGATTCTCGGAACGACCCTTGAGAATCTTATTTTAACTTCGATTTGAGAACTCTTTTTTCCCTAGATTTGATTTATTTTTACTTACTGTTGTTAAATTTAATTTTGATGGATTATGGTTGAATTTGAGTTGTATTCATTGATTTTGATAAATGATTGTCGAATTTTGAATCTTGATGATAGCTGTTGCATCCGAGTCGTATTTTGATGGATTTTTGTTCATTTTGAATTTTGAAGTTCGTTGATAAATTTGATTTGATTTATGGGTATTCATTGTTGATTTAATTTAACTTTTTTTTGACAAGATAAAATTATATGGGCTAGGTCATCTATGTTATGGAATCTAGTCTTCTATAGTCACATTAGCCAGCATGGTGAGGACATATAGTCTGACTCTGGATATATTTTTCGGGTGTGGGAATTAAAGGTTTTCGCAGCCAAGCTAGCGGCACCGCGAAAATGTTAAATACCACGATTCTAGAGGTATGTGCATAAGTCAAGGACTCTATGATTATCGTAGCCTTGCTTACTAGTATGACGGGGATTTAGAGTACCATGATTTTGGATAGACGCATATGATTATCAGATTGTACCTTAAATATTTTCAAGCATGTTTTCTCTACTTTGATACAGTCCTTCAAAAAGAATTATTATTTGTTTTGCTTCTAATTATTTAACTTAGGAGTAGCTTGTGTAACTTCTTGTTATGAGTTTCTTCTTAATACAATGAATCGATGATTTTGCTAGACTTTATCTTAGATTTGATATTTAGCTCTGGTTTCAAAATGGTTCTTTCTTTTAGGCAAATAAGCAAACATCTTTTATCGTTATTTCCTTCTTGCTATTATTCTAGTATTGAATAATAATAATAAAACTGCCTTGATTTCGTCAATCACCTATTTTGCGATCTTGGTAGGAATCTAAATGTTGGTCTTAACGTAGAATTAATTTTTTTGGGACATAAGAATATATGAGTATATTTACATAGTGGACACTTGCCTGATACGTATGCATGCTACACTTGATTTTCCACCTATCTAAATACATATTAATATGTTGTTAATGTTAAAATTTTCAAAACCCCAATATTTCTGGTTTTCTACTTTTCCAGTTTAAATTCGTAATTTAAATATAAATTTCATGTTATTAGTTTTGTCTACATACATGTATGATATCTGCAGAGTTTCAATTTTTAGAGAAATTGGTTAAGTTATGTTAAATTTGTAAAATCTGAGACTGCATTATGTTAATATTACACTGGTTTAAATGTTAGCTTATTTTCAGATTTTGTATGTAAATGCTGAACTAAAACTGGATTTAACCTTTCAATTCTAAGCTATAATCCTGTACAAGGACACACACACACCCTAACTTAGTATACACTGTCATGTAACCTAACCTTTCCTCTCTATGTTATGATCACATACTTGTATAGATATATATAGAGCTTAGGCATACATGTTATAATATATGTATATACATAACTAAATCTCTACCTCTTATAGATGTTTATGGTTAGCCATGCATGTTATGATTAAATAGGTTGTGTATTGTAGGTTGTTAACCCATATGCCATGAGTAGGGTAACAGGATAGCTCATATACAATTTCATGTATATTTTACATACACCCATACACACACAAATCACATAACATTACATAATGCTAGTTTTTCCTCTCTAACCCTCTCTCTGTATATATATATATATATATATATATATATATATATATATATATATATATATATATATATATATATATATATTGTGATTTGGATTTCAATGCAAGTGATTTTCAATTCCTTAATTTTTGAATTTGATTTTCTGTACCCTTTTTCAGATAATTGGTAGTTGCCTTTATTTTGTTTTGATAAGTACCAGTTTCATATAGGATGGTAGACCGTCTTACAGTTTTGATGGTTTGTTGTTTCTGTAACTTCTCTAGTTTAGCACCCTAAATTGCTTGTATGTTTTGATATCCTATGACCGTTTCGGTTAGCATGACTAGTATACCTAGATGAGACTTTCACTACCACCGTATGCCATGACCCTGTATGTCGTCCTTTTGATCACATGATTTGTTTTAATCTGGGACTTTGATTGTGTGGGTTTGACCTAGAGGGAGTATGGACATTTTAATTTCGAGGACGAAATTTTTCTAAGGTGGGTAGAGTTGTAGCACCCAGTTTCCCAAATGAGGGTAATTTTGAAATTTCGTGTTTATAATTATTTTAATAATAATATTTAATTCATGATATAATTTTTGGTGATTTTAAATAATTTTAAAATTATTTAAATCAATGACTTGTGGTTTTGACGTTTTGCTAGTGAAATCCTAGAGACTGTTTGACCTAGAGCCTAACCATGTGATTATGATATTTTAATGTCATTTTTGGCCTAAGAATATTTTTGCATTTGACCTCTTTGAATTATTTTGATATTATTTTATTATTTATGATATTGTTTTGGGGTTATTTGAGTCGGGTTCGAATTTCAACTCAATCCGACTTGAAACGGGGACCCGGGGGTAGTTTGACTCTAGTGGGACCCACACACTAGTTAGATATGGCCCACATGATATTAATTTTAGTCCACATGATAGAAATATTTTAGTTAGAGGTTAGACTAATTATTATGGATAAGGTTAGTGTGATTAGAGACTTTAGAATGACTAATTTAGCCCCAACCAATTAGCCATTTCCTAATACTCATAGAATAGGTTAGTGGGAGCATTTTGGACCTTACCATAATAGGACAAATAGCCCCATATGGCCAGCCACTTTGGGAGAGGATAGGCTCAAGTTCATTTCATTATTCTCATCCACACTCTCTCTCTTGTTCTTCCCTAAATTCATAGAGAGCAATTCCTAGGAATTTCTCCACCAAATCATTCCATTTCACCACCAAATCTTCTTCTTTCCTTCTCCATTCTAGCCAAGGAGGAATCTACCCCAGTTTGGGAGGATTCGGAGCTCGTTCGTGTCCTTTTGGAATCTCTACGTGTCGGTGTCGCTCCGGGAAGGCTTTTCTTCGATTCGATCTACCGGGAGGTATAAATTCCTTCTCCTTTTCATTTTCTTATGCATATAGGTCTATTTTGAACCCATAGGAATGACCCCATAGTTGTATCTCTATTTGTGTCCATTTCGTGTCCATTTGGAGGTCATAGGAGTGTCCTTTGTGTTGTGGTTGTGTCCATGTGGGAAAATCCCAAATTTGGACACACTATGTGTTGTTGTTATGTATGAATGAATTATTACATGTTTAATCTCATATTTTTGTATTAGAGATGTGTTCTATAGTGTCTCATATATACATATTAGTGTAGAGAGTGAGTTCTTGATATATTATGTTATATACTTGTGTTCTTTTGTCTCAAACTACCTAAATCCGTCATGATTTTTATCCACGTTTTTAATTTCAGCCCTAACTTAGAAATGTCATAACTTTTAGCTCAAAGCTCGGTTTAATCTCCTGTTTTTTTTTAAAAGAAGTGTATTGAAGTTAGCTTTTCAAAAACATGTATTAATAGGCCTAATTATTTCTGTAACTGTCTAGAAAATTATTTGAGTGTCAGCTGTACGAAAGACAAACGCGTTCTCGGTGTTTTTGCAATTTCGGGAGTTTTCGAAAACGAAAATGCGATCCGTTTAAAGTTTCGGAAAGCTAACACATAGATATATAACATACTTTAATCCTAAATTTTAATTCATGCTGAGATGGTACAGTATTGATTATTAGTAGGAGTTACTATTCGGCATATGCATTTTGTGCACCCTTGTGTGTAATATAATATTCTATTTGATTTTAACCCATGTTAATGTATATACATTATGTAATTAAATAGAGAATACAAGCATGAGTAAATGGTTAAATAAATAATGTATGAGGTGTAAGTATCCTATCTAATGTAAGCATGCATAAGTATGGCTTGTAATGAATATTTAGGTTCCATAGTATGTAATGTATGGTGCATATAGTGGTGCAAGAGAATAATGAATGATGAATGAATGCAAGCAAGAATGTAATGTAATAATAGATGTAATATATGCAATATACAAGTTAATGAGATGTAATATTCTATGTTAACACAAATCCTATATTACCTCATGTACCCCCTTACACTATGTTGACACTATCACACTTGACACATTGTTCACTTACACTTTGACACTCTTTGATATGTATACACTATATATGCCAATTTAACCCTCATTTGCCCCTTTGCCATGTTCACATACACACACATAGCCTCTTAAATAAGTATTTATGAATATAGTTAACTTAGCTATGTATGTATATTATATATATGTTAGCATATTGTGTTGTAATATATAAGTTTATATAACCATTTGAAATGTCATGATTATAGACCTAATGTTGAATACCAATATATGCATGTGTATATATGTGTAGACATATATAGCTTAAAGTAATAGATTACCTAGTGTATATCCAATGTGAATTCTTGCCTATTTGAGTATTGAATAATTGCATGCTATATAGAGTTGGGTGTATGTTGGCTTGTATAGCCTTGTATTGATGTGTGCTTGCTAGGATAGTCTTGGTTAGGCCTAGTAAGACTTGCTGGGTTAGGTCATGACCTAGTTTGACCTAGTTTGACTAGTGCAGTTGACCAGAGTTGACCAAGGGTTGACTTTGGCCTAGTTTGACCTAGATTCATGTAGAATACATTGTAGTGCTTTATATTACCCTTCTGGACATGTTGTGACTTGTGCTGTTCTAATTAGGAGCCAGATACCTCTCCTCGGACAGTATCTTTATCTTGGACATTCAGATATCAGGCGAGTACATTCTCTGATAGTTCTCTCATTTATTTGTCAATTACTGTATTTCAGTTCTAGTTAGTTGTATGCGATTCTCTGTTACAACACGTGTGGATATTACTGGATTCATGTATACAACACACATTTATTTTCTGGCCTCTATTACTAGTATCATCATTTTTGGCTTCTATTACTGGAATTACCAGCTGGAATTATTTACTGGAATTATTTACTGGAATCATTTACTGGAATCATTTACTGGTATCATTATATTTTGGCTGGACTCATCTTGAATCATTGTGTCAGAATTCTGGATTCACTTGCTGGGAGGGGAAATACTAGAGTAAGACATATAGACATACCCCATTACTGGAATCACCCCTACTGGAATCTACTGGAATGATAGCCATCTCTCGCCTGATCAGTGAGAGGTGTGCCAGATTACCCACAGCCGTTTACATGTCGATCTCGGTATTTTAAAACACACTGTTGGAGTATAGGCTGGACTCACCCTGGAATCATTGATCACTATAACTGGAATCGTTCCTTACTGGATTCATCTTGTATTAGATTCATCTTGTACTGGACTTACATTAGAGTTACACTGGTCTACATTGTTGTCTGGACTTCATATCATATTACCCTGGTTCAGCTAGTTTTATTTTTACAGACTTCATTGCTATGATTCTTCTCTTATTTAGTTATTTACTTTCCTTGCACCTTATCTGTCTTTCTTACCATCACCTGAATATAAACTGCCATTTTCATCAATACAACTGCCTATAACTGCTTTATAGTTCTCTGTCATTTACTTGGGTTTTCTAGATGAGATGTGCTCGTTCCTGTCCTGACTGGACCTGTTGATAAATTTTACAGATAGCTTGGAGGTTGCCTGCTAGCCTAGAGGAGATACACTAGAGGTTGTTTAGATAGTTATTTCATTTGTTTGGAGTTGTATTTACTTTATGGATTATTGTATTTGAGTTGAGGTGTATTTCTGGGTTTTTGTATCTTAGACACTTAGACTTCTATCTCCTGTATCTCTTTGGATTTTATGTTTATTTATCTTTATCATACTCTACCTTAGATGTGATTGAGACTGTATCTGCTTAGCATTATATTGTTAGATGATGTGACCTAGGACAACGTTCTACCGCCGACACTGCGGCGTAGGCTGGGCGTTGTTACGTTCTCGTACCCAAACAGTGGGTGTAGGTCGTGACACACCGAGATGAATTAAATACAATGAATGGTGAGCTTCTGCCATGATCTCTTGCCTGATATCACCACTAGGTACACAAAAATGCCTTCTATGTCGGAGCGTGCCATCTTCGTGAATGCATAACTCTGCTCTTCGTCCTGCTTCACATTCTGCCATAAGCCGCTGAAGTTTAGAATTTGTTGATTGAGCTATCTTGATCCTCTCAACTATACTAGACTAAACTTGGATACTGGCCATCAATGCCATATTGGTAGGAAGAACTATTTCTATACCCATCTTCAGAAGATCTGCTAATAACTCTGACTGTGCTGTTAGAAAATAGACTCATGCTCATCTACTCAATGCATCTGCAACAACGTTGGCCTTCCCAGGATGATACTGCAGGTGGATGTCATAATCCACCAATAACTCTAGCCATCTTCTCTGACGCATATTGAGATCCTTCTGGGTAAACACATACTTAAGACTCTTATGATCGATGAAGTTCTCCATCCGATCTCTATATAAGTAATGCCTCCAAAACTTAAGTGCGAAAACCACCACTGCTAACTCCAAGGCTTGGGTTGGGTAATTTCTTTCATAATCATGAAGTTGACGTGACACATAAGCTACTACCTTTCCATGCTGCATCTAGATGCATCATAATCCTCTGCCGAAAGCATCATAATAAACTAAAAATCCTCTAATCCCATCTGGAAGTGTGAGAATGGGTGCCGTCATCAATCCTTGCTTCAACTTCTCAAATGAACTCTGACACTCTGCTGTCCAAGCAAACTGTACATCCTTACAGGTCAACTGGGTCAATGGCGCTGAAATCCGAGCAAAGTCTGACACAAATCACCGGTAATAGCCGACCAATCCTAGAAAACTACAAACTTCTACGATGGTACTGGGTACGGGCCATGTCTTTATAGCTACTATCTTCTGGGGGTCCACTTCCACTCCACCTCTGGTGAGGATGTGACCCAAGTACGAAACGTGATCAAGCCAAAACTTGCACTTACTGAACTTCGCATACAACTAGTGCTCTCTGAGAATCTGAAGGACTACTCGAAGATGATGCTCATGCTCTATTTCACTCCTGCTATAGACTAAGTTGTCGCCTATGAACACTATCACGAACTGATCCAAGTAGGGCATGAAGATATGATTCATGAGATCCATGAATACTGCTCACATTGGTTGTCCTGAATGGCATAACAAGAAACTTCCAATGTCCATATCTAGATATGAATGTTGTCTTCAGGATGTCTTGCTCGCTGAATCTGATATGATGGTACCCTGATCGCAAGTCAATCTTCGAGAATACTGCTTCCCCACTGAGTTGATCAAACAGGTCATCTATCCTTGGTAAGGGATATTTGTTCTTGATTGTTACGAAATTCAAGGTATGATAATCAACACATAATCTGGACGTACCATCCTTTTTTTCACAAGAAGCATCGGAGCTCCCCAAGGTGATCCACTAGCATGAATGAATCCCTTGGTTCTGAGTTCTTCAATCATCTTGTACAGGATCTCCAACTCTGATAGTACCATAACTACCAAAATAAGTCAAATCTACGATGCAATTAGCGATGCATTGTCAAGACATTGCTAATATTTCTGATATTAGTGACGTAAAATTTATATATCGCTAAACGTTGCTGATTGAAAAAATAGCGATGTTTTGCGACGTTTAGTGACTACAGTTAACTTATTGGTGCAAAGAAGTTAATAAACGTCACTGAACGTCGTCATACTTTTTAATACTTATGACGTTTAGCGATGTCAACCAACTGACGTCGCTAACTGTTTAATATACACGGGACCTGCCCTATCCCAAAACAAAAAATTTTATCCCAAAATTTTTTCCTCCTTTCGACCGTCGCTTCCCCCTCGACCGTCGGTCCCCTTCTCGACCGTCGCTCCTCCCTCGACCGTCTCTCCCTCTCGACCGATCCCCCTACCATGAGCTCCCCTTCCTCCGGGACCCTACTCCACTGTGAGCTCCTCCTTCACCACGAGCTGCCCCTCCTCTCCGGGCTCCTCCTCCACCGACCCCCCTCCGCGAGCTCCTCCTCAACCACCTACGTCAACCTCCTCCTCCTCTCGACAAACCCCAAGAATTGGTAAACCCTAACCCTATATTCTATCTGAGTTTAGGCATGACATAGACACGAATATGACAAGATACACCGACACGATACACTATATTATAGTCGTATGCCGACACTGACATGATACATTTTTGTTATTTCTTAATCACATTTCCAAAGTTAATATCAAATTATATTCGTACACAATATTGTCAATTAAGTAATTATTTTGAAGGTAAAAAAAATACAAGCATACTTCAATGTAGTCTACTACCAAAATAAGAAAGCTTTCAAGGAGAGTCGTATACGCGGACACAAAAATGACTCTTCAACTGATAACATCCTGCTAAGGATACACACTCACAGTTTCCTCACAACTGACCAGAGGATATCCTATGTCCCAAATAGCAGTAAACCAAGCTAATACAGCTGCTAATGATGCTTGCACTTGTTGTTGCTACACAAGACAAGCCAATTGCTAAGGCATGTTGCAAGTACCATGTACTCTAGTGCAGGGCATCCCCTATCCTTAACCCAATCTGCTCGCTGCAGGAGCTCTCTCAACTTACTATAGTGAGGCCAGACCCCTTCCTCATCTAACTAATTTATACCCATCCTAGGTAGTACCGGATACCAATGCTACACACAATATCAATTAAACCCCCTTCCTTAACTAACACGCCTTTAAACCCTTCCACCAACTTACTGTTACTAAATGGCATTAGATTGAACATGTTATAGGAAGATTGGACAAGGGAGAAATTGGACAGTTCAAAATAAAGACTAACATCATCATGTTAATGAATCTGAACTAAAAAGAAAGGTAGCATGAACTAATATGCATACAAGATCTGAAAACTCAATAAATTTAGGAACTCTGATACCACTAATGCCAAATATCTGATACGAGGTCAGTATCAAGACTAAACATATAGGAATTCAAGTGGAAAATGTGTGACACTAGTACTCACACACACTCACACTCGAGTCTAATGCATGCAATGCAGGACAGAGCATGTATCCATGCTACCCATATATGATACTAACTCAACCTTACCAACCATATATGTACACGAACACGGAAATAACTCTTCAAATGATAACATTCTTATCTGAAATGCACACTCATATTTGTGTCCTACTAAGTAATTTTGATATCTAACATACTATGGAGTATCCTAGTGTTTTCCATTAAAATCTTTTGATAGAAATTTCAATACAAACAGAACAGTGTTACAATGTAGGACTTAGACGTAGTCCTAGGAGTACACTTTTGTTTATATGGGTCCCTTGTGCCGATGGAGCGAGTGGTAATACGTTGACTCCGTTGACGATCTGACGACGGTTATCGGTTCTCTGAAGGTCTGAGTTGCTCTGGGTACTGGAGCTTGTAGAGAGGAAGAAGACGTTGAGTGTCTGTATCTGCCTCGGTGGTTGTGCGATGTCTCTGTCTGTCTATGTATGTTCGTCTGTGAGAAGGAGACGATCCCTCTATTTATAGTCTGCAGGCTGGCTGCTCAAGCGTGCATATGTAGGATGCGCCTGGACGCGGGGATGCCACGTGGTGATTGCTGATGGAGGCGCATGGATGATGCGCCCTGATTGAGGAGTTGAATTCTTCATGCTACTGTTGTGGGCTGGCACGTAGCAAAGGGAAGAATCTTTCTGTTGCTGAGATCTTGGGTGAATCGAGTCAAAGGACATGTGTTATAGGCCCATGGCTCGGAGATCTCGGATTTGACGGGGAATGATCTGGTAGGATGCCCCTGGGATTGGGCGGATGAGAAGACTTTGGCTCGTAACCTTTGGGAGTCACGAACAATTTGGGGCGCATGGCTTTTGAGGCACATACGAGGCTTCAGTAGTGACTTTACTTCTGTCATTAGGGATCAGAAAAAAGTCTGAGGTGCATGGCTTTTGAGGCACATGCAGAGCTTTGTCAACTGTGTAGTCCTCGAGAGACATGCTGTCAACTCTGTCAGACTTCAGCATTTAATGTTTTTGACAGGTGATGGTCGGTTGAGTGGGCACATCGATCGGCATTCCACTAGGCGCATGGGGCCGCATGGGGGCGCATGCTTGTGAAGTGCTTGGTGCTGAGGTGCGTCTATGTGATGCGCGATCTGACCGGCACATCTGCTCCTCTTGATACGTCTTTATTGGTGCGACTGTCACGTTCTTCGAGTTCTTTAAATAGCCATTTTTGACTTGGCTGAATTCGAAGTGTCAGGTTCATCCATTTAATACAAATTCATTGTACGAGATTCGGAGAGCCATCCACTTAGCGCATGGGTTTGATTTGCCCGGCCTATAAATAGTGGCATGGAGAGAGTTTGCTTCTCGTTCTCTCACGTCCTTCCGAAATGAACTTGTTTACTCGAGTGTATTCTGTCGATGAGATGCACCCGAAGGTGAAGATACGATGCATTGTCCTCATTGATGCACTTGAAGGTGACTGTTATATCCAAAAGTCAGAGTCGAAGGCTTCTGAGGCAGGCAGAAGGTGCCTGTTGCATCCAATGATCGGGATGCTTGAGCCTCGTCTCCGTTATGTAAAAAAAGTCGCAGATCGAAATTGCGGTGCTGCAGCTTTGGGGGCTCTTTCTTCTGTCAGAGTGGGTGTTGCCCATTCTGGTTGTGTTGAAAGCTGCTCCTTTAGCCGCGGTTTCGATTGCGGTCTTCCTTGGTCTTTGAGGCTCTTTCGAAGCCTCCCTTGGCCACAGGTTGACTTGCGGTGATCTTCTCTTCCTTGGTTTAGAGAGCTCTTCCTCTAGTTAGAGAGTTGATTGCCACCCTCGTTCTGCTCAATAAATGCTTCATTAGTCGAAGCGCATGAGCCTGGCTGGAAGGGTGGCACATAACTGAACTGCTGAAGGGATACACATAACTGAGGATGCACATAACTGAGCTGCTGAAAGGATGTGCCCGGCTGGAAGCGTATGGTGGGATGTGCCCGGCTGGGAGCACATGGCTGGATGTGCCTGACTGAGAGCGCATGGTGAGATGCGCCTGTTCAAGAGCGCATGATGACTGCTGCGCTTGGCTGTAGACTTAGGGTCTTTTCTTTTTGTAGAAGTTTTTCTTTGTACATCCCTTTTTAAGACATGTAATAGACTTTTATATAAAATAAAAAAATCTTCTTTTAATGTTCATATTCTTGTTTTACTATGTCAAGTACTTTGTCTGAACTCCCTGGCGCATGTAGTGTTTGGCGCATAGGATTTCTGATCGTAAAATTCCATGCTTCTACAAGACCCCCTTCAAAGCTTTCAAAGGCGCATGACTGTTCGGGCACATGGATAGTCCGTGCATCAGTGATGGGGCGCATGCTCCTCTCAGTTAACGCAAATGATAACGCCTCGATAACCAAGAAGATTAATGATGATCTTTTTGGATTTATCTGCAGTTATCTCTTCAAAGAACCCGAAGCGGCGGCTGAGGTCACACTTCATCGGTTCACGCGTGCGACTGAGCCTATAAATAGGCATGAGATGGAGAGAGAGAGAGAGTTCTTCCTCTCTTTGCTTTCTTCTTTTAGAGTTTTTGAAAAACCCTAACTTCCTTCTTGTGAGAAATGGCTCCCAAAACCCCTCGCGGCGGTGCTGGCAAGGGAAAGGAGCCTGCGGAGTTCGCCGAGGACGCTCATGTCGCCATTGTGACTCCGGCCGACGTTCGGCCTGCGGTGACGGGTGGGTATCGTCTTTTCCAGTATTTTTTTGTTCCGACGAGTTTTGGATCACACGGCTGAATTGGTGTGCCCTAACACTTTGTTGCCGACGCGCATGGACCTCTGTCCTGATGATGCGCCGAGGTTTTATTCCCTCGACGTGCATGGGTTTAGGCCCTGATTATGTGCCGAGGTTTAACTGCTAACGTGCATGGGTTTACACCCTGATGATGTGCTGAAGCTTCACTGCTGACGCGCATGGGTTTTCACCCTGATGATGCGCCGAAGCTTCACTCCTAACGTGCATGGGTTTAGACCCAAATGATGTGCCAGGCTGCTTGACACACTTTGTCTTTTTAGAGCTTCCTGCCTGACTTTTGTTTTTGTTGTGTCAGTGTTGATGACTATCCCTTTGCTAAATGAAGTCCTTTTGGATGCTTCTCTTTGTCAAATGGGAGTTGATTTCGACGAGGAGGTTATCAACCCCGTGAAGGATGCTATCCTGCTGAATCAACCTCCTGAGAGAATGCTGCGAATCCAGAATCAGTCGCTGATTTTCCTCCAGAGTATGATGGAGAGCGGTAAACTGGAATCTGCTGAATCCGAGGATGTGACCTTCTTAAAACCTGTCTTTTAGTTCGGTGACCGACTGATCTCCATCGAGGCGAAGATGCTGAAGATCAAAGAAGACTGGTTCTTCTCTGCGAAGGGCATGGTTCTGTATATACGACAACTTGAACGCCAATTGCCACTGACGGCCTTTTACCGTTTAGCTTCCAAGAGGAGGATGCCCCGGGAACTTACTCCTTCTCAAGAAGGGGCAGTGGGGGGTACTCTTTCGATTGATGCTACTTCGAATCAAAGGGATACCTTGGCCGCTTCGCGAGCCGGACCCTCGTTCAGTTGTCGAACTTTGTGCACTGGGAGCCTTCAAAGTGAGGTCCCTAATAACACCTTTGCCTTCAGTGCTTCGACCTTTGCAAATCGGATGCTAACATCGAGGGTCATGTACCCGAAAGGTAGCTTTAGGGTTGAAGGTTGGTGTCACTACATGCCGAAGTGGGATGAGTTGACCCTTTGGATGTTGTTAAAGTTCAAGGCTGCGTTTAAAGAAATTGGGCCGACGGTCGCTATCCGTGCCACACAGGCTGGCGTGGATCTCAATAAGCATATGTTCCTTGTGCTCTTGGAAATGTTCAATGCCCAGACTGGCACTTTCTTTACTCCAGTGGGATAGTTGGGATTGGCTCTCCATGAAATGAACGAGGTATGCAGGCTTCCCTGGGGCTCGGAACCGTACGAGGAATATTTCTCGTCAAACAAAGAGATCCTTGTCTTGGAAAAGGACCCGGAGATGATGGCTATTTTTAAAGAGGTAGCGAGCCATCATTATCTGATGCAACGGAGGGACAAAGGCAAGTCTCAACCTCACGTGACTGCTTGGAGGGATTACGTTTTCAAGCAGGACTTGGCAGATTCCTCGAAGATCCGGTTTATGACTCCGCAAGGGCTGAAACCTGCGGAAGTGACTTCTGAAATGAGCCGATTGGACGAGAGAGCTCCCCGTTCGAATGAGAGTGGCGAAGATGCGTATAGCTGCTTCTGGCATTGTGTGCACCGGATGTCATCTAAGGCAGTATTGGCTGCATATTTGATGATATGGCTCCGAGATTGTGTGTTCGTGGGCGGATCAGGTTCTGCGGACACGGGGCTTCTAGATGAGAAAGTGGAGTGGAGTTCGTCGCCTTCAGATGACGTTCCTCCAGAAATGCATGAGCCTGTTGCGGGGGCAACAGACGTGATTGAAACCGAGGAGAGGGTTGATTTCCCTCCTTGTCATGATGAGGGGAGGTCGGCTGCAGTGTTGTCGAGCCCTACCCCGGACTCAGCAACGGAGGCTGAGGTGGCTGCCGACCGGAAGGTGGCGACAGATCCCGTCCCTGTAGATGGATTTTATGGTTTCAATGAGATTCGTCCGTCGATCCTGACTTCGAGGGGGTCGAGTCAGGAGACAAGTGTTGATCTTACTGTTCTGCCGGGAGGGAACATCCCGTACTGCCTGCTGATAGTACGATGGAGACTGATGAGGTAGCCGCTGACGTCGGTGGTTCCTCCGAGCTTGATAAGGGTAAGGGTTTGGTAGAACCCTCTGTTGCTTCTTCTACTTGGGGTACTATATCGATGCCTCTCTCGGCTCCTTCTACTGTTTTGGCTCCTCGGGCTAGTAGTCAAGCCTCTATTGATGAAGAGCCTGTTGATGTCGAGGTTCCAGCCTCACAGGTTGAGGCGAGCGGGCCTTCTTCCGGTCCATTGTCTAGAGTAGCTCCTCCGACTCCTGCTATGACGCCGCAGGTATTGGCAGATGCGGATGAATATGTGAAGTTCATCATCGAGGCGGTGTATAAGATGCTGCAGAGGGGCGTATCGGCGGTGATGGATGCCAATGGGAGCTTTGCAACGGCAAAAACTCTGGCACTGCCTCACATCAACTTGATCTGTCTCCACCAGGGCCATGATCATATGGCCGACATTCTGGAGGCCACGGTGGCCAAGCTGGACCAGCAGCTTTTCGAGTTTTAGTGTATCCAGCGAAACGATCTCTCCGTCCTGATAGACGCAGAAAAGGAAAAGTTGATCGCTGAGACTGAGTCCTCTTATCAGGCCATCGTGAACGTCTGGGAACGCGAAGTGGCTGAGACTGAAGCTGCAGTGGAGCTGTTGTCTCAGTCCATGCAGGAGAAGGTGGAGTTGCGAGCTACGTTGGACGCTAGTATCGCGGAGGTTGATGCCCAGATTCGCCGTCTTGAGGACCAGCGGGCCCGACTTCTATTAGATGCCGAGCGTGTCCAGGCTGAACATGTAGCATTCAAGAAGGAGGAAGCAGCTTTCACCCACCGGGCTCTTACTCTGGCTCAGCAGCGGCAACAGCTGGATGAGAAGCATGAGGATGACACTTCTCCTTAGGCCATAGAGGCGATGCGTCAATAAGCTGAACGCCGGGTCCTGGCGACTGTGGAGACTCGGGCGACATACTTGAGGCGCCGGATTGAAGAGCTTTCGGCTATCCCCAGGGATGTTTAGGGATTGTAGTCTCTTCTTTTTGTGTTTTTGTAACTCTTTGCTGGGGGTGTAATCCTTTACTCTTTTTTTTGAAAAATAAAAAATACAAAGTTTTTGTGGTGTGTTCATTTTTGCTGTCATGAACTTGATGATTTGTGTGGACCTATTATCTTTTACGCACCTTGGTTTTTATGTACAGATAATAAGTTTGAGAGAACCAACATGTTTGCTCAGAGGTGATGTGGACGTGGCAAATATGGGATTCAAATGATAGAATCTTCCTACTCAGAGGTGTTATGGATGTGGTAGGAATGATTTTGGGGGATACGCGGAACTACTCAGAGGTAATGTGGACGTGGATGTTCAGCGATCAATGTACGGCAATGCAGGGATTGTCTGTACGGGATGTTTACTCAGAGGTAATAAGGACGTGGTAAACATGATGGGTAGCATAGTCTTACGGAGTGTAAGATTCTGCTTTGTAGGGCGTAGGGGGACAACTTAGAGGTGATGTGGACGTGGTTGTCCTTCTACTGGAGGAAGCCACGGAACAGCTGGCTTCCGGAAGCGTATGATTTTGTAGAAGGGAATTGTATGTGAGCCCTGATGATTGGGTCCACTGATCCTTTGTGGAAGTACATGTCTGAAAGATGTCAAGAGTAGTACTTCTTTAGGAACTTGCCGTTGATGGGCATCATAAACAAGTCCTCATTGGGTTTAGCGAGGCGGTAAGCACCGTTTGAGTATACCGTCTCTATGATGAAAGGTCCTTCCCACTTGGGCTCGAACTTTTCTGGTGTCTTGTGAGTCAACACCATCGGCCTCCTGACTGCCAGAACCAGGTCGCCTACTTGGAAAGTCCTTTGCTTGACCTTCTTGTTGAAAGACTGTGATATACGAGCTTGGTAGAGTTCAATGCGTTGTTGAGCTAGGAGACGCTTTTCGTCAAGTGCCTCTAGTTCTCGCAGACGACGACGTTGATTGTCCTCTTCTGTGAGTTGGTTTGTGATTGCTACGCGGAGTGAGGGTATCTGGATCTCGAGAGGTAGTATCGCTTCGCTCTCGTTGACCAAGGAGAATGGTGTGTTTCCTGTCGGGGTCCGTACCGTTGTACTGTAGGCCCAAAGGCATTTGCCGAGCTTTTCGCCCCAGTCGCATTTATTGGATGAGACGACTTTTTTGAGTAGCCTGACGATATTCTTGTTGAACGCTTCGGCCAATCCGTTTGCTGCCGGATTGTAGACGGTTGAGGCCATATTTTGAATACGATTCTTGTCACAGAATCTGCTGAAAACATGGCTGATGAACTGAGGACCGTTATCGTGGATAGTCCTCCGGGGTAGCCCAAAACGGTAGATGACTTGGTGCTTGATGAAGCTGATCACCCTAGAGCTCTTCACTTCCGCCAGTGGAACTGCTTCTGCCCATTTGGAGAAGTAGTTGAGGATGGCTAGGATGAAGCGGTGTCCTCTCGATGAAGGAGGTGTGATCGATCCTACAATGTCCATGCCCCAAGCTTCGAAGGGCCAAGAGGCGACCGTAGGATGTAATGGTTCTGACGGTGTATGGATGAAGTCTGCATGAAGCTGGCACGCATGACCCTTTTTAGCATAGTCGACAACGTCAGCGACCATAGTCGGCCAGTAGTAGCCCATGTGTCGCAGTCGATCCTGCAACTTAGGGCCAGGTTGATGGGATCCACAGGTTCCATCGTGAGCTTCTCGAAGGGCTTCGGCTGCTTCTTTGTTGGACAGACATCGCAGGAGAAGTCCATCGTAGGAGCGTCGGTACAGCATTTTAGTAGCTGTATCGTAGTAGAATCGAAGTGAGCGCCTCCTGACTGAGACGGCTTCTTTTGGGTCTTCTAGGAAAATTCTGTAGAGAGCGAAGTCAATGAACGGGAATCTCCAGTCTCGGACATTAACACCAGCACTTGTTGATATGGCATGGGCCACTCATGAGCACAGGTTGTTTTTAGGACAGACCAAGTCTCGACCAACTACCGTGACGCAGTGTTGAGTCCCGAGGGGTGCTGCTAACGAGGCTGCGAGGCCAGCCAGAGCGTCAGCCTCCAAATTTTGTAAATGAGGTACATGTTCGATGAAGAACTCGACGAAGGTAGAAATGATGTTCAACGCAACTTCATGGTAAGGGATCAGGTCTTCATGGCGAACCTCGTATTGCCCTATGATCTGGTTTACGACGAGTTTTGAGTCGCCTTAGGCTTCCAGATGATTCACCCCCACTTGTTGCGCCAGCTGGATTCCCATGATGAGCACATTGTACTCGACAACATTGTTGGAGCACGGCTTCGAAAGGGAGTAGGCACGCTGTATGACCAGTTGATCGGGGGAGACTAAGACTACCCCCACTCCTGCGATAATTTGGCCTTTGGGGCCCGTTCTTGAAGCGTCATCGAAAAACATCCACCAGACGGAGCTTTCTTCAGTGATGTTTGATTCTTGGACCTCATCCGGGATGTCTTCATAGAGTCTTAAGGACTCTGGAATGGGGTGTGCAGCTAAAAAGTCGGCCAGAGCCTGACCCTTGACGGCTTTTTGCAGAACGAACACCATGTTGTATGGCGTTAGCAGGATCACCCATGTAGCTAGCAGGGAGTTCAATGACCCTGGCTTCGTCATGAGAACTCTGAGTGGATTGACTCGGGAGATGACATGAATTGTCTTGCCCGAGACATAATGGCGAGTCTTCTGGATGGCAAATACCAACGCCAAGCACTCCTTTTCAATGGGGTTGTACCGGTGTTCGGCCCCGATCAGTATTCTTCTGAGGTAGTAGATAGCTTGCTCATACCCTGTATCGCTGTTCTGAGCTAACGAAGCACTGAAGGAATGATCCATGGCACGGACGTAGAGGAGAAATGGTTTGCCGGCGACGGGTGCCACCAGGACTGGCGGGCTCGTCAAGTAAGCCTTGATGTCATCAAAAGCTTTTTGGCATTCCTCTGTCCAGACGTAAGAGACTCCTTTCTTCATGAGCTGAGTGATGGGTTGACACTTTCTGGAGAGTTTTGCTATGAACCTCCGAATATATGCCAAACGTCCCTGCAGGCCTCGAAGTTCTCGAAGGTTCTTCGGAGGATCCATGTCCAGGATGGCTTTGGTCTTCTCGGGATCGACATGAATGCCTTTCGCTGTGATAATGAAGCCCAAGAACTTTCCGCTAGAAACCCCTAAGAAGGATTTAGCAGGGTTCATCTTGAGTTGATGCGCCCGCATGAGAGCGAAGACTATCTTCAGGTCTTGTAAGTGATCTCCTTTGAGACGGCTCTTGACTGCAATGTCATCAACATAGCATTCGACTGACTTGCGAAGAAGCTGACGAAAAATGGTGCTCATAGCTCGTTGGTATGTGGCACCAGCGTTCTTCAAGCCGAAGGGCATCACTATGTAGCAGAAAATACCCTTTGGAGTCATGAATGACGTATATTTTGCGTCATCGGAGAACATCTTAATCTGGTTGTAGCCCGAATACCTGTCCATGAAAGACATGCGTTCGAAGCCACATGTGTTGTCGATCATCACGTTGGTGATTGGAAGTGGGAATTCGTCCTTCGGGTAAGCGGAGTTGAGATCCCTGAAGTCGATGCAGACTCATATCTTTCTATTCTTGTTGGTGACAGGGACAACGTTGGCCATCCAATCCGGGTGTTGTTCTTCACGGATGAAGCCGTTGGTCGAGAGTTTGTCCACCTCCTGATCGATGGCGTTGTCAGGACGAAAGCATCGCTGTTGTTGTTTGATAGGCTTGGCATCAGGTAAGATGTTAAGCCTATACATCACGATCTGGGGATCAAGTCCCGGCATATCTTCGTAGCTCCAGGCGAAGACATCGATATACTCTTTAGCCAACTGGATTAAAGATTCCCTGTCTTCTCCTTCTAGGTTTTTGCTGATGAAGATGGATTTGGAAGAAGATCCATTTCCAAGGTCGATATGCTCGACTTCGTCTTCGGTAGGGGGTTCGCGTAATTCAAAACGAGACTCCCACTGTTCTTACAGGCGTTGAGCCCAGGGTTCTTCTTCGAAGAATTCTGGCGTTTGGTTTTCGCCTTCATCTTCATGAAATTGTGCAGATGTTATGTTGGCTGATAGCACTCTCTTGAAGACTGAGCCGATACTGGTATCGGAATCCTAGGTTGATGCTTCGAATGAGTGAGAATGTTCTGCTTCTTCTGCCTCCGAATTCTCTGGAGTTGACGGCGGCGTGACATAGCCCACCCCCCGTCGAGTTCGATTATAGTAGTCCTGCGGCTTTCCTTTGGGTGTTGGAAGCCGGAGAGGAAGACGTCGACCCTTGTCATAGTTCAGGCCTTTGTTGCTTTTTAGGTCGTAACCCATCTTTTGGATGAGGTACTTTGCCTTGTCCGTGTACCGATAGACTTGTATTCTGTCGGTATCTGGTTCTGGCTCGAGTGGTGGAAGGTCATGATGACGCTCAACTTTGCCCAAAAATGATGGATTCTTCGTCTCGACTCCGCGACGGGACTACAAAACAGACCCCTTGGGACGGGACTACTCGATTTATATGATGGACGATCGTTATTTGTGTTTGCAACGACCGTAGAGCGTTATCTAATGTATACATGGTATTCCAATGTGGAAGACTAGAATAATTAAAAGACACTCTATTATTGATGAAACACAAAATTTTATCCTGCGGGATTACATTGTCCAGAGAGGGTGCATCTACATCAGCAGAGATACATTCCCCTAGCTCTTCATCTGTGAGTACAGGGATTGGATCGGGAGAGTCCACCACAGCTTTGATCCTGGGGTCTGAGAGGGCTATGTAGGCCTTCTCCGGCAGCTTGGATGAGACAGATGGTTGCGGCAGCTTGCCCTTAAGACGCACCTTCAGGGGTGCCTCAACTGTGCCTTCAGTAATTGGTGCCCTCCTCTGTAGTTTTGCCACAAGGGGAGCCGATGTTTGAGGCGGCTTTCCCTTGAGCCGTATCTTCAAGGGAGCTTCAGTAGGTGTTCTACCTGGAGCAGTTGTTGCTTTTCCACGTAACTTGATGCTCATGGGAGGCAACGTCTGAGGCGGCTTCCTTTTGAGTCAAATTTTTAGAGGAGCGAGATGAATCATCTCTGGCTCCATGTCGGGCTCTGCTACCGTTTCTGCTTCATCGTCAGCATCATTGGCTTCCTCCTTGTCAGGTGATTTGTACAAGTTGGAATCAGTGAAGTAGGCTTCAACCCCTTTGAAAGGGTCAATGTCCGCGAACTCCGTCCGCATGACGTCGTTGGTGGACAAGTACTTCATACATTGGTGGAGTGTGCATGGTACCACCATGTACTCATGCAGCCATGGACGACCCAACAGGAGGTTATAGTTGATGTCGACGTCCACGACACAGCAGGTCACCTCGGTTCTGAGGTTACCGATATGGCACTTTAGCCGTATCTTGCCCAGTGGCTCGCTTTTGCTAGCATTGAAGCCACTGATTATTGTGTTGGAAGGCGCCAATCGGTACATTGGGATCCCCAGTATTGAGAGCAGTGTCTTCGGAATGATGCTGAGGGAAGACCCCGAATCGATCTGAATCCGCTTCACCTTGACAGAATCGATATACCCGGTATAATACAGAGGCCTGTTGTGTCAGTTGTGCTTGAGCAGCATGTCTTGTTGGGTGAAGGTTATATTGGGGATAACCTCATCCGCACAATGATAGTGCGCACATGTAGTTGGGAGATCTTCAGGCTACTTGACCTGACTGATGAAGGACTCAGCATCCTTCAGGGCTTCACAGAGAGCTTCGCCAGTGTCTTTGGAAAGGCGAAGGAGCTCAAACAGAGAAAAGCGGGCAGGAGTACTGGCAAGTTGGGCCAGTATGTCGAAGTTGTGGGGCTTGGCTAGCCCCGAAGCATTCTCCTTTCGTAGAGGCCTGTCGAAACGGGCCTCTACATTCTTCTGCTTATTGGCTGCTGGGGTCTTAGATGGGCCCTCTTCCTGGGCAGCAGGGACGGTGCAAGGAGGCACCACCTCGACGGCAGCTTTGTCAGGTTGGGCATTCTGTTGTGAACGCGTCTGCACAGGAAGTGCCTCTTCCATAGCGGAAGAGACCATACGACAAGACTTGATCTTCCTGCCTATAGTTTTGGTTCTGGAGGCAGAGCGTACCTCCGGTTGAGTAACCTCGAAAACAAGATCTGGGTGAACCCATAAGATCTCTCCCCGAGATGTGGTTAGTGGGATGAGTCCACTCACGTTGTCACGAGTAGGTGGTAAGTTAACCACCTCCATTGTCGCCATAGGGATGGGGACGACGCCATCTTATGTTGTAGTTGGAGGCAAGGTGCCGAACTGGAGTGACACCATGTTGGACGAAACCGTCTTCTCCTCGTAGTCGACGGAGATAACATCAGCATTGATCATGTGCTTGATGTAGTTTTTGAGGACGTAGCAGTCCTTAGTTGGATGTCCGATAAACCGATGGTAGTGACAGTACCTTGGATTTTCCACTTTCCCAACTTCGTCTGGACGCTTCGGGTCCGGCAACTTGATCTTGTCACCCTGCTTCAGTATCTCGATGAGTTGCAGGGTGTCTTCATCTTTGAAAGAGTACACCTCCTTTGGTCTTGGTGCAAGTGGAGGCTTCTAAGTAGGCGCTGATGCACCTTTTGAGCCATTGACAGTCAATGCATGTTTCTCCTTCGTCTCTCGTCCGGGGTTGTTAGCTGCAGGCCGCTTCCCCTTGTCCTCAAAGGCAGGGAAACTAACTCCCAGAAGGTGAGCATTGGACGCCTTCCTTTCTGCTGCTTCAGCTTCGATGATCAAGGAACTCCGGTCGGGAGGAGGAGTAGAATTGAGCCAGAGTTTGACTGCGGGCAGCATGTTCATGCTGCAGGAGGAGAGGAGTGCATGTTCTGGCATGCCCGGGGGCAGTCTGAAGCAGGCCTGTCGGAAGCGTTCGATGAATACTCGAACTGTTTCCTTCTTCTTCTGGCGTATCTCTATGAGGGACGTCATTGTCATGTCCTTCCCGCCGTCGTAGAAACGGTCGAAGAAAAGGTGCGTCAAATCGTCGAAAGAAGATATGGAATTGTCAGGGAGGCTGCAGTACCAGTCGTACGCTACTCCTTTCAGTGCCCCGACAAATATGCTAGTGAGTAGCGCGTCCTCCTTCGGAAGATGTCCCGTTTGGGACTGGAAGTATGTTAAATAGCGACATGGAGAGTCCTTCCCGTCATATGGCATCAATGTTTGTGGTTTATATTTGGGTGGATAAACCACTTTGTTCCATTCGAGGGGATAAGGTCGGGGGATGCCCATCTTTTGGCGCTCCTCTTGTCTATTCTTGGACTCAAAGCATTCGCGCAGGTCCCTGATCATCTCGACCACGTCTTCCGTGGAGCTAGGAGTCGGAAAAGGTGGTACCACCTGGAGTTGAGCATTTGAGGGCTCCAACGTCTGAGGGGCTTCGCGATGATCCGTATCCAAGGATACCCGTTGAGGGGGTACACTTCACTCTCCATTGGCCCCTGGGTCGGTACCGGTAGAAGGTGTCCTGGCCAAAGCTGACCGTATCTCAAACACTGCTTGAGTCAGTATTTGCATGGAGGCAGAGAGGGTTTTGAGTCCTCCCTCCAGGGTATCCATGCGCTGGACGAGGTCCGCTGGTGGCGCATCCGACTCGGTGTCACCCCCAATCATGTAGACTGTCATGACACGACTGGAGTCGGATGGCTCGGTTGAGGCTTCGCTTTCAGCCTCACTCTCCTGTAGAGGAGTTGTTGTTCCCGGAGCTTCGTCTTGGCTACCCCCAGCTATGTTCCTGAGGACTTCTTCGTCTTCAAGACTCAGATCCGCAGGGGCTAGACTACCCCCAGCTAAGTTTTGGATGACGCCTTCGTCTTCGGGAGAAGTATCCGTAAGGGCCTGATTACCCCCCAGTCCTGTCTTGAAGTACTTCTTCATCTTCGAGATGTAGATCCACAGGGGCTAGACGACCCCCAGCTATGTCGGGGAGGCTGACTTCACCTTGAGGATGAAGATCTACCCCAGCTGTGCTTTAGAGGACACCCTCGTTTTCGGAAGAAGGATTAACAAGGGCTTGACTACCCCCAGCTTCCTCCAAGATCTTCTTCCTCCCCCGAGTGCCTTCGAACACTCCGGAGGACGAGACGGTTGTCTTAGTTTTCCTTGGCTGGCTCTTGGACGAGGAATTGCCAGTCGCCTTTCGGACTGACGAGGAGTTAGAGATTACATTGCATGAAGCAACCCTTGTAGGAGCGTAAAAAGTGCTTCACAGAATGAGTCAAAGTGATAGATCATTCAACTCAAATTGATCTACTTTACGCCGCAGAGAGGCTAAAATACATTACGCCCAAGACAAGGCTAATCACTTTACGCCTAAAGCAGGCAGATTATTTTACGCTCGGGTCTACACGCATAACTTTTACGCCAAGGACAGATCAGCCACTCTTACGCTGGACAAAGCTGTCAAGTCTCGCATTTAATGCAAACTCTGACGTGGAGATATTAATGATGGCATATATCACAGAATTTAAAGGGATTTGTTTTTACACAGAGACCAATGTTGTCGTTTAGTGTGTGGATTGAGCTACTTTACGCTCACACTATGGCTTCTTTTACGCACGAAGATTATACGAGCCTTTACGCTCAACAGTTGACGTGTGCGTAAAGTCTATTTGAGCTACTTTTACGCTCAAGGTTATTTAACAACCAATTTACGCGAAAGTCTATATTAGGGCTATTTTACGCCTAATCTACTGCTTTACGCTCAGAATACATTGGGGCTATTTTTACGCCCTATTCTCCTCCACCAGTTTGAAACATGGTTTGCCAACGTGGCTTTCATGCCATTCTTTTCGAAGAACGTGTGTACATGCATCCTATTCTTACTGAAATGATGGGACGCATGTCAACATATGCAGAGGATGGCTTCAGTCGTGGGTGGCAGTTGTTAGCGTAAAGATGGAACTTTTGCTGAGTTTTTACGCACAAGAGCCCAAGTCTATAAATAGACTTATTTTTCTCAGAAACACACAGAGACATGAGAGAATAGAGAGATTAGAACTTAGAGATTTTGATTTTCGATAGCATTCTTCTTCAACCTTTCTTCCAGAAGAGAGTGAAGCAAAGCAGGAAAGCATTCGGCCTCGCCATCAGTGCCCAAGTGCGTCGATACCTTTCTGGTGACTTAGTTCTTCCAGTTGTTCTACTTCAAGCAGTGATCTTCATCGTTATCATATGGTCCAAGGAACAAAGTGATCATTTACGAATCAGACTTCCATAGCAATACTTTCCCAGAATCAAATTTGTACTTCTCCGGTGACATTTCTCCAAGAAAAACATCATTGTCATTATCACCAGGTTGTGATCAACTGTTGTTGTTCGGCTTCAAAACGATCAGTTTTTGATCGATTGAGTTTTAATGTGTCTCAACAACAAGCTGAAGACGAAGAACATGAGCTGTTATATGCATCAGTCAACATGGCGTCTCATACTAACAGAGGACAACGTCCAAGACGGAATATGTTCCAAACTCCAGGTCAGCAACAGTTCAAACAGACTTCTTGATTCTTTTGAGGGGGTATATCAAAATACTCGATCAAGAAGACAAAGACAAATGCAGACTTCTGATTCAAAAGCTGGGGGTACTCAATCTTTTGAGTCCGAGACTGACAGTGTCGATTCATATTTTTATACTGATCCTTCTATATCTTCAAGAGAGGTTGAATCCTACGCTGTTGGAGATGAACCAGAGACCTCATCTGTTAATACAGAATAGCATCTCACTGCCGTTGAGTAATCACTGAAAGACATGCTTAACATGGTACAAAACATGCATCAAATAATTTTGAATCAGCAAACTGCTCAGCCGACAATAGTGACACCGGCACCAACTCAAGATAGTCAAAGGGCTGAAATACCTTTGAATATCAGGAGCCTGCTGTTAATCAAAATTCTGCATCTCCAGATTCCATCATTCCTGAAGACGTACCACCTCCAGTGGGGGTTACGGTACATCCAACAACTATTCAATCAAATGTGCTTCCGCAGACTACTGAGGCCATTCAAGCAGTGCGTGAGCTCAAAGCACAGTTTGAAGTTTTGAGGCACAAGGATCAACTCCAGAGGTTAGGAATTAAGCAACCTTATCCTCCTCATTGGAATGATGTACCCTTTCCACCGAAATTCAAGCCACAATCTATGGTTTTGTTCGATGGAAAAGCATCTCCTAGTCAATATATCAAATATTTTGATATTATGACTATACACTTGCAGAAAAATGATGCTCATCTCACTCGAGTGTTCATCGGGTGCCTGATGGGTTCAGCTTATGATTGGTATCGAAGTTTATCCGACAATTGCATTTCGTCTTTCGACGAATTTAAGGCAATGTTTCTCTCCCGCTTCTATGAAGGAGGTATGGACATGAACATGTCCTCCTTGATAGAAATCAAACAAAAGGAGAAAGAAGATACTCGGACGTTCATCGAACGTTTCCGACAAGCTACTTTAAAGATGCCCTCGGGTATGCCAGATTCAGTACTCATTGATACATGCAAGATGAATCTGCGACCATCCATCGCTGTTTTCACGGGTTCCCAATTCTCAGATTGGGCTTCGTTTATCATAGCAACAGTTTTTGTCGAGACCAATGGTAGGTTGGCTCGTGAACATGGGATAATTTTTGCCTCAGATGATAGAGGAAAGAAAAGTAATCCTGGTAATAACCCCGGTAATCGTAATGTGAAAGAAAAAGACACCCTCATGGTTAATCTTTCCAAGAATAAAACGACGCCGAATAGCCAAGAATCTTCCAGGCCAAAGGAAGAATACTCTTTTGACGAAAGTGATATCCCTGGGATATTTTAATGTCTCGTGAAGAGTGGTAAACTTCAGATTCCGGAGCCAAAGAGGCCTAATGAGGTATATCTGAATGACAATCCCAAATATTGTATCTATCATAGATACATTAATCATCCTACCAGTGCTTGCTATGTCTTGAAAAAGAAAATCCAAGAGCTGATAAATGGTGGTGCTATTGCTTTAACCAATGATGACCATACGGTTACGACCAATATGGTTTCTCTTCAGTTCGTAGATTTTCCTCCACAGCAAGTCCCAGATGAAATAATCCCAATTTCAAAGGCGACGATGAAGATCATGAATATCCCGCCTGCCAGAGAAGAAAATACAGGATTGTTGTCGCTCACACTAAAGAATGGTGAAATCATGTGGGTACATCCCGACTTAGTGCCTGAGTTGGAAAATGAAGATAAAACTTCAAAATCCAAGAAGGGCAAGAAAGTTAAAACCTGCAACATGAATTTTTATGTTATTTCAGATCCTGATGACTTGGATCATCTATGGGATGGCCTTCCTTTAGAAGATAGACTGAAAGGACTGAACATCTGTCCTCCAAGTCTAGCTTCTCCTACCAAGCTCAAGCTTACTCATCAGCAGTGGCTAGCCATGAACAGTGTTCCTTTATACCGGGCACAACAAGTCTTCGTTGCCTATGAAAAAGCTCCGACAGGAATTTTTTCTCGTATCCCGAATCCTTCTCCTCCTGTGGCTACAGGGACATATATTCCTCATTCTCCTGAGGATAAAGAGATCTCTTCTTCTTCCTCTGTGGAACCATTTGCTAAAAGTCTACTGCCTATTCATCTGTACAGTCAGCAATCTGTCCTTCTCATGAAGAAAATGGGTTATGACTTTCAGAAAGCAGAAGGTTTGAATTATGATAAAGGAATACGACTTCCTTTACAAATTCAAAATCAAAAATCCACTGTTGGATTGGGTTCTAAAATTTCTCACAACAAACCTTACAAGAAAAAGGCTAAAGGGAGGAAGACTAAATCCTGTAATATGGTACTTCCTTCTCTTGAGTCTGAGGAAGAAACTTTTGCTGGTACAAGATCCGGAAAAGAGTACCACAAAGATTATGAAGGATCTTCTAAAGAAACAGAAGATATAGTGGAAACACTACCAGCTCAACCTTTTCCTGTTCCTGTTAAACCTTCTGTGGTTGAAAAAGGGAAACAGAAAGCAGTACGCTTCGACGTCCTATTGAATCTGCTTCCAGTCAGGGGGTGGTGATGAAGCCTTACAAGTTTGATATTCTAGCTCAGTTGGCCAATACTCCGGCTTGACTATCTATATTTGAGTTACTTCGCCTTTCCAGAGAAAGCAGAGAGACCTTGAGTGAAGCTTTACTTCAAGCAGATTCATGCTTGGCTTAACTCAAGAGTCCTGATAATACTCCAGTTTCATGTCCGCAATGTCATAGTGTGATGGAAGCAATTCCCAACATCACCTTTACACAGGAAGATATGCTGTTGAAGCATAACAAACATGACAGGCCTCTTTGCTATACTGGGTATATTGGATCCACTGAAATTGACAGGATTTACATTGATCCTGGGTCCTCAATTAGCATAATTCTTCAGAGTATGCTAAGACCCCTGAGGATTCCTACTAGTGATTTGACTTACACTAGTACTACAATAGTCGGTTTTAACTCTGGCAAGAGTAAACCACTGGGGAAGATTCGTCTGCAGATTCAGATTGGTGATCTCCGAACTATGGTAACCTTCTATGTTATCAACTCAGATGTATCCTACAATATCCTTCTTGGAAGACCATGGTTATATGAGCATAATATTGTGCCTTCAACTCTCCACCAATGCTTCAAGTATGTGGATTCCCAAGGAGTTGTGAAGACTGAGTTTGCTGATATCAATCCTTTCAAGGGTGTCAAAGCCTATTTTTCTGATTCAAGGCTTTATAAACAAGAGCATATGAAAGAGATATCAGAGATAGCTGAGGATCAATCATCTACTGAGAATCAGTCTCTTGATGAAGATCCGCTAGAAGAGCAACCTTTGAAGGTCATAGTCAAGGGACGAATCCAATCCCAACCTGTCAATGATCAACCTTTGATAATCAAGGTTAAAGGAAGAACTCAAACTTCATCCGAGGAATCAATAAATATTCTTGCTAAGAACCAAGTTCAACTTTTTATGATCAAGATCAAAGGGCGTACCTCTTGTACGAATGATCCAGAACCACCATTGATTGTTAATCATGGCAAATCTACGCAGAAGATGGATAATGGTCCACTGTTGATTAATTCGAAGCGTAGCAATCAGATTATAAATGATGTAAATATTGATCATTCTGTACTTCTTGACATCAATGAAGATTTCCTTTTCGAGTATATGGCTGTCAAGTTTATTGAAAGGATGACTTTATCTTCGGATAAACAAAGTCAGCAATATAAAGGCGACATAGAGCCAGAAGAAACTTTATACATTGATCGTAAGGAAAATTCTTTTTCTCCTCTGGGATATGATCCATCCCATGTGTTTACTGACGATATATAAGAAGAATTCTCTTCTAATTCCTCGCGGTCATCAGATTCGAAAGAAATCCAATTCATCGAATCCGATATATCTCATTCTTCATATGATGAATCCAGACAAATATTCTCAGTCAATATGGTTCAAATTGATGGTGAATCAGAGCCATTTGAGAATGATCCTTGGGCTCAACAGATGGATACTCAGTGGGAACTCCGTTTTGAACAGCGACAGCTACCTACAGAGGATGAGGTTATCCAGATTGATGTTGGAGATGGAACTACGTCCAAACCAATATTCATCAGTAAGCATCTTTTCGAAGTTGAAAAGGAGGAGTTGATAAAACTTATCAAGGAATATATTGACATCTTTGCATGGAGTTATGAGGATATGCCAGGGTTAGATCCTAAAGTTGCTACTCATAAACTCAATATTTTGCCCAATGTTAAGCCTGTAAAACAACAGCAACGGTGCTTTAGACCAGATATGATGGATGCAATTGAAGCAGAAGTTAAAAAATTGATTATATGTAGGTTTGTTCGTGAAGAACAACACCCGGATTGGGTTGCTAATATTGTTCCTGTTATGAAGAAGAACGAAAAGGTCCGAGTTTGTATAAATTATCGAGATCTTAATACAGCTTGTCCAAAGGACGAATTTCTACTTCCAATTACTAATGTCATGATAGACAATACATGTGGTTTTGAACGCATATCTTTCATGGACGGATTCTCAGGATACAATCAGATCAAAATGCATCTAGAAGAAGAGAAGCATACTGCTTTTCGTACACCCCTAGGGGTTTATTGCTATACGGTTATGCCGTTTGGCCTTAAAAATGCCGACGCTACGTATCAACGGGCTATGAGCAATATCTTTCAAGAACATCTATGGAAAATAGTTGAATGCTACGTAGATGACATTACTGTTAAAAGTCGGTCAAAGAATGATTACATTCAGGACTTGAAGACAGTATTTGAATTGATGCGCCAGCATAAATTGAAAATGAACCCTACTAAGTCTTTCTTAGGGGTTTCTAGTGGCAAGTTTTTAGGATTTGTCATTACCTCACAGGGTATCCATGTTGATCCCGATAAGGTTAAAGCAATTCTTGAAATGCGTCCTCCTCGTAATCTGAAAGAACTCCATGGCTTTCAGGGTCGTATTGCTTATATCAGAAGATTTATATCCAATCTCTCTGGAAGATGTCAACCTTTCTTCCGTTTATTGAAGAAAGGTGTATCATTTGCTTGGGATGAAGCGTGTCAGAAAGCCTTCAATGATATTAAACAATACCTTACGAATCCACCTATTCTGGTACCTCCAGTAGTAGGAAGACCATTTTTGTTATATGTTCGAGCCTTGGATCATTCACTTGGCGCTCTTCTTGCACAGAAAAGTGATATGGGTCATGAACAGGCAATATATTATCTGAGCAGAATGATGGTCGGAGCTGAACACAGATATACTCTTATGGAAAAGGAATATCTAGCCTTGGTTTTTGCCATCCAAAAGACAAGGCATTATGTGACAGGACAGACTATTCATGTCATCTCCAGAACAAATCCCATTCGGGTATTAATGAGAAAACCAAGCATTCTTAACTCCAGGCTAGCCACCTGGGCGATGTTGCTTACTCCTTATGACATGGTTTATATACCTGAAAAATCAGTAAAGGGTCAAGCATTAGCCGATTTCTTAGCTGCTCACCCTATACCTGAAACATCAAAATTATATGAGGACATTCCAGATGAAGTCGTGGATTTTAACCTAACTTTGAAGAATGACATATGGCAATTATATTTTGATGGAGCGTTACGAGTAGGACCTAAAGGCAACATTGTCTCTGGGGTAGGAATCGTCTTGGTTTCTCCTGACAAAATGGTCATATACCGTGCCTATTCTCTCAATGAGCCATGTTCCAACAATGTAGCAGAATATAATGCTCTATTGATTGGTCTCCAAGTAGCAAAGCAATTGGATATTGAGTTTCTAGAAGCTTATGGAGATTCTCAATTGATTGTTAATCAAGTTAGAGGAACTTATGAGGTCAGAAACCCTGATCTCATCCCTTACCATCAGGTGGTAGTCGAGTTGGTCCTTTCATTCAAAGGATTCTTTATTTAATTTGTACCATGTTCTCAGAATATTGAGGCTGATGCTCTTGCTAGTCTAGCTGCAGATTTGGTTGTTCCAATCCGAAGACAAAATATAATTACTTTGTTGGACCGAGATCTGTGCTGTATCAAGAATAATCTGTATGTTGAACAAAGTTATACTATAGAGGTTAGTCCCCAACAGAGGGATTGGAGAACTCCATTCATTGACTATGCGGTTCATGGAATTTTACCTGAAGATCCGAAAGAAGCTGCATCAATTAAGAGACGATCATTTCGATTTTATCATGATTCGTCTTTACATATGTTATATCGTTGATCATATGATGGACTCTTACTGCGTTGTCTCTCAGAAAGTGAAGCCAAACAAACACTACGAGAGGCTCATGATGGTGTTTGTGGTGCTCACCAACCAGGTCCTAAATTACAAGATCGTATTCGAAGAATGGGGTATTATTGGCCTTCTATGATAGCAGATGCTGTAGACTATGCCAGAAGATGTAAAGCATGTCAGATTCATGCTAATTTTATTCATCAACCGTCTGAATTTTTACATCCTACAGCAGCTTCTTGGCCCTTCGAAGCTTGGGGTATGGATGTCATTGGTCCTATTAACCCTCCTTCTGTTAAAGGACATCGGTTCATATTAGCTATAACCGATTACTTTTCTAAGTGGGCAGAAGCAGTTCCTCTGGTTGAAGTAAAAACATCTAATGTGATCAACTTCATCAAACATCATGTCATTTATCGCTTCGGGATTCCTCGACGAATAATTCATGACAATGGTCCACAATTTGCCAGTCAGGCATTTTATCGATTCTATGATAAGAATCGAATTCAAAATTTGGCTTCTACGGCTTATAATCCAGCTGCTAATGGTTTAGTCGAAGCTTTCAATAAGATGATCATTAAACTTCTCAAAAAGTTTGTCTCTTCTAATAAACGTGATTGGAACGAGAAACTTGAAGAATGTTTATGGGCTTATCGAACAACAGTCCGAACTCCTACTGGTTTTACACCATTTTTATTGGTTTATGGATGTGAGGCTGTTCTTCCCTTGGAAATCCAAATTCCATCTTTACGGATAGCCATTACTAATGAGCTAACTATAGAGAATAATGATCGCATACAACTCCAAGAACTTGAAGGATTGGATGAGAAGCGTCTTCAAGCACAACAACATATTGAGCTATACCAAGCCCGCATATCTCGAACTTTCAATCATAAAGTGAAAGAGAGGGTGTTCAAGGTTGGCGAACTAGTATTGGCTGTTCGAAGACCGATGGTGATGACTCACAAAAGCAAAGGGAAATTCCAAGCAAAATGGGTGGGTCCTTATGTTATTGAGACCGTATTTTCTAATGGTGCCTATCGGTTATCAAAGCCTAATGGAGATCTGCTCATGATGCCTATCAACGATAAATTCCTCAAGAAATACTATGTATAAAGAAGAAGGCTGATAAAAATAAATTTTCTTTATTTATTTTTATCCTGAACAAAATGTTAAGGGCCACTCCCTTCCTTATTGAATACATAGTCAGCCAATGCATAGAAGGCATCGTTTCCTGAACTCATAAAAAATTTGCAGACAGCCATCCTCGATGCTTCTTCTTCAGGAGTTTTCCCTGGCTCTACTAAGAAAGCAAGGATGTCTTGGGGTGGCTTGGGCGTAGAAAAGCTTCCACCTATTTCGGTTGGGCTTGATATAGTGGGTTCAACGGGGCACGCCTCAATGATGTCCTCAATTTTTCTGGAGACTTCATTCTTTTGCCGTACATCCTCGAAAGACATTTCCAATAGAGGAAGAGAAATAAGAATGAAATGTTACAAGCAGTTCTCACCTATTTATAGAAGAGGACTATAAATGAATCGGTCTTTGAAATTGAGACCAACCTTTCATTCCCGAAAAGACCTGTCCGTTCGTTCTATCAGGTTCATTCATTTAATTATCGAATTAAATCAATGTTTTCTTTTTCCGAAAGTTACGTTGATTCATCCATACATTGATATAGACTTATATGCTCATGACATCTGTCTCGTTATTCCCCAGCTAGCATGGTTTGGTTAAGCTGATTTCTTGTCTCCTGGGAAAGGAATTTTATATCTTCTATTTTTCAATTGATTAGAAAGCGGGATTCGTTATTTATCATGTTTCCATGACCTCTGGATAAATACTAAATCTACTTACTTTTCCTATCTATCATTTCTATTTGACCTCTGCATAGATACTAATCTAATTTTCTTTTGAGTTCATATATACTACTATGTCCATATTACCTATGATAGTATTATATACTCTAAAAAATGGAAAACAAGATTTCATTTATCTATCATGTTCACATTACATCCAGATAGATATAAATCATTGAGCATAGAAGAATTATCATTTCCATTCTCATATCATAAAAGTCTATTACATTTCTTAGACTTTCTTACAAATCATAATGGAAATCTATTTACATCTTGGATTTTCATTCTATACACACAACGATAACGTAATGGAGATCTATTTCCTCTTTAGATCTTCTTCGTCGGATTCGTTGTTGGTGTCAATTCCTTGCTGTATGAGCCTTTGTGGCAACCAGAGCAGTAGGAATCAAACTCTGGTCTTCTCTCTCAGACGAGAGGAGAATCCCAGAGTATGGCAGCCCGAAGACGTGTTTATGCCAATACAACTGGTGGAGTAGGGCCGGCCCTTCAGAGAAGATGGGAATGCATCCAGCATTGGGATACGATTCCTAATTCCGCCGTGAAAGGAACTCTACTACCCGATTGCTCGGGATAGAGTTTACTCCACCATCCAACTCTCCGTATATAAAGGCTCTTCCTACCAACAGAGGAAGACCCTACTATCTTACGAAGAGTTCTGAGTTGTCTGATTTGCGCGTCAAAAGCGCATGAGCTCCCTGATGTTGATGCCAGAAACACGCTCTTCACAGCGTCAAAGTCACCAATGCCGGTTCTAGAAAAGCTCTTTAGCCAAACTTCTGCAGAAAACAACAAAGAAGAAGTATTTTAAATAGAAGTACCATCAGATACGTATGAGACGCTAACTAAAAAAAAAGAAAAAAAACAGATGCTCATGCGTCTTGTTTTATCTTCAACAGACTACAAGGCATTTTATGCCAGTGTCTCAGGTATACCACTATTCAGCAAGGCTTTTTACGCTAGTGCTTCAGCAAGGCTTTTATGCTAGTATTTCAGCAAGGCTTTTTACGCTAGTGCTTCAGCAAGGCTTTTATGCCAGTGCTTCAGGTGTACTACTATTTGGCAAGGCTTTTACGCTAGTGCTTCAGCAAGGCTTTTACGCCAATGCTTCAGGTGTACTACTATTCAGCAAGGCTTTTACGCTAGTACTTCAAAAAACTTCAAAGACAGATAATTGCTCACGATCAGACTTACCACTTAGGTCAAATGGTTTGGCTCTAATAGTGGATGAATCTGCATCTGGTGATAGGGCGTACAAAGGAACACCATTGGAAAGCATCGCCAGTGTCATTTGTTGAAGAACGTCATTGCGAAAAGTTATCTTCAAAGAAATGAGAATGAGAATATATGAAACATTCGCGGCTATTTATAAAGACTGAAGAAACTGTTGGGAGTCTATTTCGGAAAAAGATCCTATTAAAAGGCTCTCGTAACCACAAGACAGATGCCACGTATTGGTCTGTTTCTTGGGAATGAACAACCTTAAAAGCAGTCAAAAGAAGTGTTGAACAGTTCTATGCACCAACAGATGAGATTAACATCAAAACTTTATTTATAAAAAAGGGGGGAGTGGACCCCTACATATAAGAGAGTCGCAATACATGGAATATCATTTTCTCTCTCCTTCGTTGGTTTGACGAAGGGAGGCACCTAACTAGCGCATGTTGCGAATCCCAGAGCGACGCATCAGATTTATGAACGCTTTTGCATCTCCTGAGCCCTCATATGCAGTCGGGGGACCACCATCGATGCGATTGAAGACTGCTGGAGTTAATCCGAAGCACTCTACAAGGTTGCGTGCTCGCTCAAAGTCAATCCTTGAGCCCGAAGCCTCTTCATTGTTAATCTCCTTCTTTGGCGCCATGTCACTATGGAGATGAATGATGAGAGTGAAGAATTTCTCCTTATTTATACGACTAAACCAACTTTCCATATTCTCCATTGGAAACTGTTCATTATTAATGAAAACTCGGGGAAGCGAAAAGGCATTCAAAAGTTTCGAGAAAGAAATTCATTGTGACGGTTAAAGTGTTGACCGACATTATTTGGAAATTACGCCGACTGTTGGATATCCCCGCTTTTACGCGGATGACTGTTGCGTATCCCGAATTTTACGCTGACTGGTCAAACTCGATTTTTACGCTGCTGTTCAAAGTGTTTCAAATTATGAAGACATTCGAAAACTTTGAAGGGGGTCTTGTAGGAGCGTAAAAAGTGCTTTACAGAATGAGTCAAAGTGATAGATCATTCCACTCAAATTGATCTACTTTATGCCGCAGAGGGGCTAAAATACTTTACGCCCAAGACAAGGCTAATCACTTTACGCCTAAAGCAGGCAGATCATTTTACGCTCGGGTCTACACCCATGACTTTTACGCCAAGGACAGATCAGCCACTCTTACGCTGGACAAAGCTGTCAAGTCTCGCATTTAACGCAAACTCTGACGTGGAGATATTAACGATGGCATATATCACAGAATTCAAAGGGATTTGTTTTTACACAGAGACCAATTTTGTCATTTAGTGTGTGGATTGAGCTACTTTACGCTCACACTATGGCTTCTTTTACGCACGAAGATTATACGAGCCTTTACGCTCAAAAGTTGACGTGTGCGTAAAGTCTATTTGAGCTACTTTTACGCTCAAGGTTATTTAACAACCACTTTACGGGAAAACTCTATATCAGGGCTATTTTACGCCTAATCTACTGCTTTACGCTTAAAATACATTGGGGCTATTTTTACGCCCTATTTTCCTCCACCAGTTTGGAACGTGGTTTGCCTACGTAGCTTTTATGCCATTCTTCTCGAAGAACGTGTGTACATGCATCCTATTCTTACTGAAATGATGGGACATATGTCAATATATACAGAGGATGGCTTCAGTCGTGGGTGGCAGTTGTTAGCGTAAAGATGGAACTTTTGCTGAGTTTTTACGCACAAGAGCCCAAGTCTATAAATTGACTTATTTTTTCTCAGAAACACACAGAGACATGAGAGAATAGAGAGATCAGAACTTAGAGATTTTGATTTTCGAGAGCATTCTTCTTCAACCTTTCTTCTAGAACAGAGTGAAGCAAAGCAGGAAAGCATTCGGCCTCGCCATTAGTGCCCAAGTGCGTCGATACCTTTCTGGTGACTTAGTTCTTCCAATTGTTCTACTTCAAGCAGTGATCTTCATCATCATCATATGGTCCAAGGAACAAAGTGATCATTTACGAATCAGACTTCCATAGCAATACTTTCCCAGAATCAAATTTGTACTTCTTGTACTTTTTTTCGTTTTATTTTTAAAAGCCAATTTCTCCAGGCATTTTGTTAAGTGAAACAACCCTTAGTTCTGGTTCCTCTTTTGTTGACACTTTCTTCCTGAGGCGATGTCGGAGGGGTGTCAATGATTGCAGCCGCTAGAACACCGATTGTCTTGGTGGGACTGCTGACTTACAACAGCAGTTGATGGTGACTACAGCACGAATGTGCCCTGTGGGGGGCACATCGTGCTTGTCAGTCGACTCTTCTGACCAGCATTTATGAGTGATCACGTTACGCAGATCGTTGGAGGAGAGCACCACCTTCGTACCCCCTTCAGGCACATGGCAAGGCCAAGCGCCGGGGTGGTCAAGTGAATGTTGCGTCCCCTGATCTAACACCAAACAGGCACTCAGATCAGTAGTGGGGGAACAATATTTATAGTGACTTGAGCGAACCTTAGATGCACAACCAGAGGAGGCGCGAGAGTTCAAGACCACTGGGTTTTCCCTGCTTGACTTGGTTGCAAACGCAACAGGTGCGCCCAAGTGAGACAAGGACTTTGAAGGTCGGCTCGTTTCTGGCGCAGAAGCACCTGAGTCGACCTTATACAACTTACCATCAGTAGCGTGCATGATTGTGAGCGCATGCTTCTGGTTTGCTGCTGGCATAGCACGTTTGGGGCACATGGCCCGTGCTGCCTTGGACTTCTTCGTATTAGGCCGTTGGAACGCGTAGTACTCAGAATCCAAATTGTCCTCGCCACTACAGCGAGTAAGTCTGTCAAAGACAGAGACCTTCTGTGGTGGATCGGAGGTGATGCACGGGGCATTAGCTGCGCCCCTGCTCCGTCGATGCAACTTCCTCACCTGAGAGGGAGATGGCTGGGGAATATGGTCAGCCACACGTTTTCTCGAGAGATGTGCTGCACCGGTGGGCGCATCTTGGTTGCTGAGGACGTCAGCAAGAAGGGAAGGCTGGATCGGCGCAACCCCTTCGGTGGTGGTGCCAGAGGCGTCGACCTTGCGCACCCAGATTTGGCGAGTCTTTTTTGACTTTAACAGCCGCTTCGAAGGACTTATACTGCCTTCAGAAATGAACTCCTCATACGCCTGTTGATTGAGGCATACGACCAGCGTCTTGTGGGAGGAGCCCACCTTCTCGTCGTCGGATTGTGACACAGCTTTCTCGGTAGAGGAGAAAGAGGTCCCCAGCAGAGTCGTCGGCTTATTTGCCATTAAAATCTTTTGATAGAAATTTCAATACAAACAGAAGAGTGTTACAATATAGGACTTAGACGTAGTCCTAGGAGTACACTTTTGTTTATCTGGGTCCCTTGTGCCGATGGAGCGAGTGGTAATACGTTGACTCCGTTGACGATCTGACGACGGTTATCGGTTCTCTGAAGGTCTGAGTTGCTCTGGGTCCTGGAGCTTACGGAGAGAAAGAAGACGTTGAGTGTCTGTATCTGCCTCGGTGGTTGTGCGATGTCTCTGTCTGTCTATATATGTTCGTCTGTGAGAAGGAGACGATCCCTCTATTTATAGTCTGCAGGCTGGCTGCTCAAGCACGCATATGTAGGATGCGTCTGGATACGGGGATGCCACGTGGTGATTGCTGATGGAGGCGCATGGACGATGCGCCCTGATTGAGGAGTTGAATTCTTCATGCTACTGTTGTGGGCTGGCACGTAGCAAGGGGAAGAATCTTTCTGTTGCTGAGATCTTGGGTGAATCGAGTCAAAGGACACGTGTTATAGGCCCATGGCTCGGAGATCTCGGATTTGACGGGGAATAATCTGGTACGATGCGCCTGGGATTGGGCGCATGAGGAGACTTTGGCTCGTAACCTTTGGGAGTCACGAACAATTTGGGGTGCCTGGCTTTTGAGGCACATGCGAGGCTTCAGTAGTGACTTTACTTCTGTCTTTAGGGATCAGAGAAAAGTCTGAGGCGTATGGCTTTTGAGGCGTATGCAGAGCTTTGGGCGCATGGCTGCGGAGGCGCATGCGAGATGGTTGGACGGCCACGTGGTCGTAACCGAAAGTAATCATGATGCTGACGTTGGCGACGCTTCGTCTTCTGAAAAAGCTGCCAACTGTTCAGTCCTTGAGAGACGTACTGCCAACTCTGTCAGACTTCAGCATTTAATATTTTTGACAGGTGATGGTCGGATGAGTGGGCATATCGATCGGCGTTCCACTAGGCGCATGGGGCCACATGGGGGCGCATGTTTGTGAAGCG